>JAMALC010000002.1:0-125772 GCA_023628275.1 Rhodotorula sp. M30-05A-2 | reverse complement strand
GGCCCCCCCCCCCCCCCCCCCCCCCCCCCCCCCCCCCCCCCCCCCCCCCCCCCCCCCCCCCCGCACAATCGTGGATCTGACAATCGGTGATCTGTTTCTGCACTTCGGGCCAGCAGTTCGCGTGACATTCCTTGTACGCGGCGACGCACTCCGGTCTCAGGCGGATGATGGAGCCGAAGCGTCGGCCTCCTGGATATGATCCCGATGCGACGTCGGGTGAGGAGGAGCTGGGATACGAGGAGGAGGAAGAGAGCGCCGAGGAGGAGCCAGCAGCAGCCGGGAGGGACGAGGCTCCGTCGTTGGACGCAGCTCTTGATGTGCTTTTCGGCTCAGTCGGAGAAGACATCTCGCAGTCTCTATATGGTGGATGGCAAGTCTTAGCCCGGCCTCTTCTGCCCGACTTTCCGAGGCTTGTCCTCTCGAATCATCCCCGTGATCCGGCATCCTGGCTCCGAAGGACCGTGTGGCGCTATGCTATACCCTCGGAGCGCACACCTACCCGCTGGACACCTCCGAGTGGACACGGGCACGGGCACGCGAGGACAAAGGCAGCTCCTCTTCCCTTCCTCATCAATCTCGGCGTGCAACGCTGCCCGCTGATCCGACACAAAGCTTCGACCGATGCTATGTACCGAAGAAAAGTACACACAAGTGCCAAGACGAACGCCACGTGGCCGGACCGGAGCGGACGCGCGGAAATTGAGCTAAGCGGGCGAGTACGACTCGACCCCTTGTGTTCGTCGGTCATGTCCTCCTTCCCCTTGACGTTTCGTCGTGTCCCGACTAGGACCACTAGCGCCGTCTCACCTTCGAGCTCTTCTCCTGTGTCTGGAAACAACAACCGCCTCTCGTGCTGAGCGACCTACCAGGATCCTGCTGCTCTTTTCTCTTGCTTCCCTATCATTTGTCCTTCCTCCCACCCGACGCCCCCCCTCTCCTCCAAAGCCCCGACGTCATGCTCAAGCTTACTATCGTTGCTACCTTTGCGCTCTTCTTATCCACGTCTCCCTCCCTGATCCATGCTCTCCCAACCTCGCCCACCTCGTCATCCTCGACCATCGTCGGGCAAGTCCCGACCGTCGCCAACCCAGAAGGCCTCGTCGACCCTCACCTCTTCCGTCGGAACCTCCACCAAACGTTCGCGAAATACCAATTCGCGCCCGTCCGAGGAGGCAATGCTACTTCAACTGTGACTGCGAATGGGACGGCGACGAGTCCGCAATCGGCGATCCGACGACTTCAGAAGAAGCGTGGCGAGGAGCAGGGAGACTTGCCGACTCGGATTGAATTGGGGGTCATCACGAGAGAACCGGCTATCGGACTGGTAAGAGCGGGTCTTTTTTTTATTTTTGCTCTCGCTGGATGGCGTCCCGGGCAAGTCGGAACCTGACGACACGATTTGGAGAGCGCGCAGTACACGGCGCTGATCAGTTTCGGCACTCCCGCCCAATCGAGATGTGCGTGTGTGGTTTGCGGCCCACTGTCAACTCCTCCAACGCCGCCGTGGCTGCCTCTCTGCCTGGTCTTGGGACACCGAGCGACTGACTGACCAGTCTGGCTCTGCGGCTTCCTCGACGCGCGCGCGCAGACCTCCTCCTCGATACGGGCTCGTCAGACTTGTTCATCCAAGATTCGTGCAAACAGGGCGTGGGCTGTGAGTTCGGCAGTCTTTCCCGTGTCACGACCGATTCGCGAGGGGGGGGTTGGTCTTGCTTGCTGACGCCGATCGAGGTACTGATACTGGTCCATCAGGCGCGGGGAACTATTTGTGGCGCAAGTCGTCGACGTTCCGCGATACGGGCAACACGGCGAGCCTGAGCTGTACGTTTTTTCCTTTGTTTCGTCTCTTCCTTTTTTTTTTTCCCCTCTTCTTTCGAACCATTGACCTTGAGTGTGTGCGACAGACGTCTCGGATTCGGTTACGGGCCGGATCGTCTCCGACCGGGTCACGTTCGGCGGACGGACCATCGAGAAGCAAGCCTTCTGTGAGTCTGACTCTGATTTCTTCCTCTGCGGGCAGCGCATCGTCGCGCCGCCCGCCGATGACGCTTGAGTACTGACAAGAACGCGGTCGGTCAACTACATACAGTGAGTGTCCCCGACTCTGGAACCCCCGGCGCCGCGGGCAACATCGGACTCGGTCTGAACGCTCAATCGAACCCGGCGGTGGGTCTCTCCCGAGTCTGCGCTTCCTGACGGTACTGCAGGAATACTGATCTAGTACTGAGTCTGCGTAGATCGGCACCCCGCTCATCGAGAACCTCCGCGCGACGGGTCAGCTCGGCCCTTACAACAGTTTCGGCCTCCGGTTGGACCGGGACGGGAACAAGGCAGCTCTCACTTTGGGCACCTGGACGGGCAAGGGCGCCTTCACCCTTCCGTACTCGAAAAACAAGGTCATGTACCCGGAGCTCCTCGGCAGGGTGAGTTCGCTTTTCAATCCCTTTGGATTTCGAAGCGCACTGACGAGCGAGCCGGGTTCGATCGCAGTGGGCGCTCGAGATGAAGGCATTGTCTGCCCGCCCGGGGTATGGTGAGCAGTGGCTCGGCTCGGTCGCTGTCTTTATCGACTCGGGCTCCTCGTCGGTGAGTTTGCGAGGCGGACTTGGCGAGCTCGAGATGCCGGTTTGCTGACTTTTCTTTTCCCGCCTAGTCGTTCGTTCCTCGCGAAGCAGCCCGAATCGGTGAGCTTATCTTTGAGGCGCATTCGCAATCCGGGTTCAGGGCGCTGACACCGTAACCACCTGTCGCAGCCCACTCGCAGGTCGAACACTTTGTCGAGACGGTCCCGATCCCACTCCAAGGGCAGGTGTACGACGTCGACATTTACTTTTACCCGTGCGACGCCAAGATCGACTATGCGATCCGGTTTACCGGGTCTGACTCGCGCGACTTCCGCTCGGACCCGCGCGACCAAGCTCTCGGTTCGGATGGGAATGGGATGTGTCAGTCGATGCTGAACGGGGTTGACATTGAGTACAACGGGCTCAAGGCTGGTATTCTTGGCGGTGAGATCTCTACGTCTGTCCAGGATCATTTGCCTTTGCGCGCGGGAGCTGACGAACGCGTGTTTTTTTGTGGCGCCGCAGCGCCGTGGCTCAAGAGCAAGGACGTCCAGTTCTACGTCGGGTCCGATTCGAGCAACGCGGGCGCGACCATCTCGATTGCAGATGGGTTGTAGTCACACTCTTTCCGTCCTGCCCGCGCGTGCTCGCGCACGAGGAAATTAAAGGTCTTTATTCTCCAAGTCACCACTCTCACTCCGTCCTACCCTCGATTCCGGCTTCGGCGACCGCGGATTTCCTTCTGTTCCAGACGGAAAGAGCTGATCTACGAGTGTATGGCCTTTTGTGCCTCGCACGAAGGCGGGCGGGCGGTATTCGCTGCTCATCGATAACTGTAATTGCTTGTATACGAACGTGATTACAAAGTGCGAACTTTGATCTCGTTCCGCGTCTCGGCCCCTTTTTTGCCTTGCGTACTAAGGACTCGTAGCTATGGCCGACTATTGGATCTCGCGGGACAAGTACTTTTGCAAGTACTGCAACATCTACATCGCAGATGACAAGCCCGTGCGTCCCACTCTCGCGTCTTCCGTCACTTTCATCGCCTCTTGATGACTGACTTTCTTCTGCAGAGTCGACTCCACCACGAGACCGGGCTGAGGCACAAGGGCAACTATGAGCGTTACATTCGCGATATCTACAAGAAGGGGGCGCAGCAAAAGAGGGACCGGGCAGAAGAGGCGAAGGAACTCGCCAGGGTCGAAGCGGTCAGTCGACTAGTTCACCCGCCTTACACGCCAGAAGGACTCGTGGCGCTGACTTGCATGGGTATGAGCACTGCAGGCCGCCGCTGCCGCCATGGGTCTCCCTCCTCCCGAAGCGTCTTCGTCCGCCTCTGCCTCGACCTCGAAACCAAAACCGACTCCCGCCGCGCCGACCAAGCCCGCCGACCCTTTCGCAAACTACACGACCGCCGCCAATCTCGGCATCCGCGACGAAGCGGCCGAACGGGCCGCTGCCGAAGCCGAACAGAGGCGGAACGAGGGCGTGATCGGATCGTGGCAAAAAGTCGTCAAGCCCAAGCCGCCGCCGCCTCCTCCAGCAAACTCGGACGTCAAGGGCAAGAGAAGAGCGGCTGAGGAGTGGGAGGGTCAGGGATTCGCGGGACAGGCGGTGCTGAGGCCTGAACTGGCGGGCGCCGTCAAGAGGGAATCGGGCGACGGTGGCGAGGATCGAGACGACCGCAAGCCAAATTCTCTACTTGCGCAGACGGCCGCAGACGACAAGCCGCACCCGGTCCCGTGTACTTCGACTGCTCCCAACGACGACCACGACGACGACGAGAGCAATCTCAACGTTGTCGAGGCAGCCAAGAAACGCGGCTTCCTCTCGGAAAAGTCGGCCGTCTCTTATGATGATGACGATGATCCACTCGCGAAGATTGGTCCCATCAAACTCAAGAAGCGTCGCTTGACCGTCAAGGAACAGCAGGCGGAGGAAGAAGCTCGGTTGGCCAAGCAGCGGGAAGTGGAAGAGATCCTCAAGGCGCGCGAAGAGAGTCGGCGTGCAGGGGCAAATCGAGGGTGGGCCCAATTGGATCGGAGCGCGCTGGAGGCAGAGGAGGAGGAGTTTGATCCGCTTGCCGGGTTGGAGGTGCCGGCGGCGGCGGCGGCGGACGAGTCGGAAGCGGGCCCGAAGGAGGACGACGGCGACGAGAAGAAAGCTCCGCTGGCCGCGCCCGTCGAAGCGAAGCCTCAACCGGCGGCAGGACTGTTCAAGAAGCGGAAACGACCCGGCGCGATGAAGAGCAAGTAGATTCAGGGACAGCGAGTCAATCAATGAAGCGCTCGGATTATCTCATTTTTCGATACGGCAAGGTTCTCCTCGTTCGAACGTGTCCTTTGCACGCAAGAACACATCTGCTGCGGGGGTATATGTACTCCTCGCCTTGGCCGGCATGGCTGTCCTCGAGAGCATTTCCTCCGAGTTTCCGCAACCAAACTCGGTTCCCTGCGGCTTTTGCTCGCCGAGTCGAGTCGTCGGGGAGCTGGGTTCGGCGGTATCGGAGTGACGAGAGCTGGGGATCGCGCTGTTGCCGTAGCGCATGGTCAGCTCAAGGGATGCGAAGAATGCCCACCGAGTTCATTCTTCGAATCAGCGAGAGAAGAAGAACCCGCAAAGCGTACCGCGGCACCCTAATTGCGATCGTTCTCATAAGCGCTATATTTTCTCCGTCTTCATCACCGCTTAGCCCTCTGTGTAGGCTGCATCACTTCGACGTGCGAGACGCCCTTGATCGCGCGCAGAGCCTCTTTCGTCGTATGCACCACTTGTTGTTCGACTCCACCTCCGACACTCGGCACGCCTTCGAGCGCCACGATGTGCTCGTCTGCCATGATGCCTTCTCCGACCGGTCCCACGTAGCGCAGCGCGGCGGCGGCGGCGGAGCTTGACGACGGCGTCGGGAGCGGAGGTGGGGCGGACGAGGAGGACGAGAGGACGAAGTAGGTCGCGCGGCTGTAGTCGAGGTGATTTGGTCCATTTGACATCGTTGCGCACCGTCTTGCGGACGGATCCGAGGCGTCAGATGTTCAACCGAGGGGAAGGACAGGATCGGAGTGACGAAAACAGCGCCGCCGGGCCGCCTGCAGCTGTTGACGACGATATCACACGCGCACGTTTGCGTTACCAGCTATAGTACATCTGAATCCTGGAGATACGATCGTCCTTTCCCCGAAAATGCGGAGCTCTTCGGGAAAAGGAGAGAAGCTTTCACATGCGCGATTCGCCACACGCTTTCCGTGGGAAGGCAGTAGGGTCCGGTTCGAATTCCGAGTTCCATGAACAGCAACTATGTACTAAAGGCAAGAGTGGCGGAAAGGGGGCACGGGATCAGAAGCCAGGCGACATGTCGGCAGTGTAAGTGTCGGACTTGATATCCTCGAGGAGGCCGACCTGCTTCGGCGCCCAGCCGAGGAGCTCACGCGTCTTCTTGCTGCTCATCGGGTTCTGCGCGGTGAGGAACATGGCGAGAATGCCGTACTCGGAGACCTCCTCCGACGCGATCCGCTTGGTCTTGACGCCCAACTTGGTGGCGATCGCCTCTAGGATCGAGGTGACGGGAACCGCCTCCTCGGCGGCGGCGTGCAGGATTGACCCAGCCGGCGCCGACTCGACCGCGAGGCGGAACAAGACGGCCGCGTCGTCGCGGTGAACGCCCGGCCAGACGTTCTTGCCCTCCCCGATTACGGGGACGAACCCCTTCTCGCGACTTTTGGCGATGATCATGGGCAGGAAGCCGCGGTCACCCGGTCCGTGAACTGTAGGCGCGAGTCGCACGACCGAAGCGCGAACGCCCTTGGAAGCGAGCGCGAGAGCCGTGTCCTCCGAGATCCGACGCAGCGGATGTCCTTCGACAGGCGGCAGTGGCGTGTCTTCCGCCGCCGGCTCGTCGGGGTTCGGGTCACCAGGGAGCTTGCGGACCATCAGACTGCCCGAGGTGACGACGAGGGGCTTGTTGGTCCCGATCAGGGGCTTGGCGAGCGCCTCGATCACGCGCCCGTCGAGCTCGCAGTTGGCGACAAAGTTTGCAAAGTCGTGCTTGAACGCGAGGTGGATAAGCTCTCGGGTAGAAGAGTCGTACAAAAGGTCAGCAATGATTCGGAGGTCAAGCTACGGATGGAAAGCACGTGAACTCACCCCGTCCGCCTTGGCTGCACCCGCAGTCAGCGAGTCGAGGTCATCGAGAGAACCTTGATGTACTTCGGCGCCGAGTGCCTTGAGCTTGTCTGCATTCTCTCTCGAGCGAGCGAGGCCGAGAACTTGGTGACCGTGGGCGAGGAGCTCCTTGACGACGGCAGTTCCGACAAAGCCAGCAGCGCCAGTGACGAAAACGAGCATCCTGTGTTTTTCTTTGGGGAGGGCGAGGAGTTTGGAAGAGAAGGATGTACGTATGAGGGTAGAGGAGCGAGGAGCGCCCTCGAAAGGACGACGTAGCTCCCAAAAGTGGAGGCGGACCGGCGATCGGCCTCAAGTTGCACGTGCAAATCAGGACTGGCTGAACTCAGCTTCGGTCCGTCCGATGATTCGGCCGCCGCGACGGAGCCTGATTGCGTCGTGTGCACAAGCCGACAGTTTTCTGGCGCTGCCTGAAACGGGTGCCGACGCCGGAGGCAACCGAGTTTGACCGAAGGCTAGGATGAGTGACTGAGCGGATGATCCGACCGCCGCACGCGGCACTTGAATCCGGCTGAGGTTCATGCGACGTCGCTGGCGTGGAAGACCGGTATGTGCGTTTGCGAAGTGATCTCGGTCTGCAGGTCGGGAACGCGCTCGAGTCGAGCAACGCAAAGGGATCTGACAAGCACCGGAAGTCGAGCTCGTCGCCCCTAGTTCTTTCGAGCTAGTCTTGCCCGCGCGGGAGACGGTGATGCAGCAGATCGTCAGTACGCTCGCATGCGAGCTTCGGTTGGGCGAAAGAACCTCTTCAGAGCGGAGAGTAGCGGGCCATACATGTCGGCAGCTTGGAAGACCGAAGAATATCGGTGAGACCGGGTTCGCATGCCTGCTTGAGGCTCGTGACTCGTCGAAAGACGCCATGGTGCAGATAGCAGCCTATCGTACCCCCGTGTTGATGCTGAACCTGAGCATATCGGCGGACGCTGTTTCGCGAGGGGCAGGTTTATTGGACACCTCATTCCCAATGCCCGCCATTCCGCAGTGCGCCCCGTCAAGCGCCGTCTCTGTCCCAGCTAGCAAGCTCTTTGCCGCAAGCAAGCGGACAAATCGGCTGCAACCGCCTCGTCGGGATCTGGCGGCATCGAAGAATCACGAGAAGACGGTTTCGAGGGGACCGTTTTCTTCATCGCTGGCTGTACGAGCAGGGTAGTTTTTAGTTAAGGGCAGCGAATGGCCCAAGTCATTTTGCTTGTCGTGCCTATGCGAGCTCGCCGGGCCGGATGACGCCAGGGACAGCGAGAAATGCAGGTGTCGAGTGAGGAGGGGTTTCGGCTTGCGATGGCGACGTCGCTGACCGTGATGCCGCAAATCTGCATTCCCACACCAGCTGTGATAGCTTTCCGAAGCAAGCTCGATCGCTCAGGGCCGGAAGCGAGAGCTGAGACCTACGCAAGCGGAGGGGGAAAGAGCAAGAGCGAGGAATCTGCTCGTGGTTTGCACACACCGACACGCCTCGTTGCGCGCAAAGAGACGACTCGAGGGCAGCGGCAGACCGGTAAGCTATCGCCTGGGGACCCTGTCGATCCTCTCTGCTTGCAAAGTGCGTGTGCGTGCAGACACGGTCCTTCTCGGACCTCTCGCGCAGAGGTGATGTCAACGAACGGCCACGCTCACTCGAGGCCTTCGGTGAGTGCACGGGACGCACCTGAATTACCTACTGACTGCTTGCGTGTGCAGTTCGCCCGCAAGGACGAAATGCCGCCGAGGATGCGAGGCCATCCTCTCTCCCCACCTGAAGATCCGTCATCGAATCCGAACTCGGCCACACAACCACACGCCGAACTGTACGAGCGCACAGCCGACGCGCAAGATCCGCTCTTCCCCAACAGTCCGCCTCTCGATTCCCAGGGTGCCGAAATGCAGCGCACAATCTCGCAACTCGCTCGAGTTGAGGCGGATTCGGAAGCTGCTGCATCTCCGCACGGCAACGACAGTCTGGCCAGTCAGAGGAGTTTACAGATAGCGACGACGAGTGCGCAACGAACGTCTACGCCGTCGTCGGTGCGGAGTCGAGCCGCTTCGCCGCTCGCATCGCCCACCGCACCATCCGCCTACGCCGCCTTTGCAGATCCCTTTTCGTCCATAGTGCCGGCGCGGCTGTCCTTCCCTTCCGCGCCACACCGTCTATCCGACGAGACTATCTCATCGATTCCGTTGTCGCACCTCGTCGCGCTCGTCAAAGCCCTCTCTCGCGATCTCGACGCAACGCAAGCGTCGCTCCGATCTCAACGAGCAGAACTCGCCGCGCTCGAAAAGCTCGTGCGGGACAAGGGTGCGAGTGAAGGCGAAGTGGAGAGGGTCAAGGTGCGAGCGAGAACGGGCGTAGAAGAGGAGGTGGGCGATTCTGCAGGAGGAGGGAAGAGGGTCGCCGGGAGCGGAGGGAGACTTGCTGCAGAGGACTGGTCGATCGACTTGCCGCCCGCGGAAGAAGAAGCGCTGCCACCACCAAAGACAGAGGTGAGCATCTACTCGCTTATTGAATGTGGGCCGGAATTGAAACTGAATGTGTTGAACAACAGGTGGATCTCGACATCGACGATTTGACAGAAGCGATCTCGTCCAACGCGTTCGATCTCGGCCTGACCCCCGTGGTTCCGCCACCGCCACTCGCTGCTCTTGCCGACGATGCCGAGGGCTCGTTCTTCCGCTCCCGCGCGCTGTCTCTCCCCGACGGATCTGAAGCACCCGCCGCCGCCGCCGCCGTTAGCGAAATCGCTTCTTCCGTGTCTTCCGCCCCCGCCCCGGTGATGAATCCGACCCTGCCGACCACGATCGGTACCAGATCGAACCGACCTCGACACGCATCGCTCTCTGCGCGCTTTGTGGGCTATATCGCCGGCGCGCCGCTGCCGCCGCTATCGACTTCGCCCACGCCGTCAGCTTCGAGCGTCGTCTCGCCCAGAAAGTCGCAAGACGCCACCGCCGACGATCCGAGCTCGCACACGGGCGCGAAGAGCCAGAAGCGACCTCGTTCGGGCAGTATACGCAGCGTCAACAGCGTTGCGTCTTCGGTCACCAGCGGCGGTGGCGAGCGCAAGAGCTATGGCGAAAGTTCGTGGCTCGGCGGGTGGCGATGGGGCAAGAGTAGCAGCAGTCACGCTGCGGGAAGTGGCGCTGCTAGTTCGAGCTTGAAGGAGGCGAGTGGGGCCGAGACGGAAGGGGAAGAAGAAACCGGAGGGGCGAATGGTGGCGAAGATGCCGATGAGGGAGAAGCGGTCACTCCGCTCGCTGCTCCAGCGACGAGTGAGGCGGCGGACGTCTGCACACAATCGAACGCGGTCAAAGAGGTGGAGGACCACGCTCTCAAGCGGACGAGATCGCGGTCGCGGTCCAGCTCGACGGGTTCGGCTTCTTCCCCTGCCGAGTCGGGCGGGCGGTCTTCGTCGCGGCATTCGAGTCGTCGAACGTCCCAAACTGCGAGGTCAACAGTCGACACCACTTTGCCTGGCTCTCCGCCCCCGCTCAAGTCGCCCGCAGGAACAGGAGGGACGTCGTCGTCCCTCGCCGTCGTTGAGGACCGAGCGCCCTTGTTGTCTCCGCCTGAATCTCCCACCCTCACACGGAGACGATCTTCGGCCGTTCCGCCGAACTGTTTCCAACCCTCGGTACAACAATCGACTGCTGCAGCGGTGCTCTCGACTCCGCTCACGGCGTCGACGATCTCTCTCCCGAGCGCGTCGCCGAATCGCTTGACTGGGTACGGATCCTCGGGACCGACCTCGCCTGCCCGGTCGCCTACCTCGAACCCGGTTGCGTTACCCGAAGTTCTTGAGCTTCCGGGAGGACCGCCTTCTGAGGCGGCGCCGCCGCCGAGCAGCGACGCATCGTCAGATGCGCGTCTACGGTTCGTTCCTGGCGTGCCTCTTTATTCTGCCCTCGCTGCCGATGCCGCGTCGTCGAGAGGAGGCTCGTCAGCGTCGACGGACCGACTCGTCGCTTCGGCGAAAGGTACCATCAACCGTGCGCTCGGACTGCGACCTCACGCGCAGCCGCCGGGCATCAGTCGAACCTCGTCGCATTCTTCGCAGTCGACTTCGTCTGCCGCCGATGCCGCTCTCAACGGACTCTTACACCATCTCCCCTCGAAACTCCCTCCCCTCTCACTCGCTCGATACTCGCCTTTCTCTCAACCCGCTCTCTCGATGCCAGCGACGCACGTCTCCCTCTCGGCTTCGACGGCATCGCTGACCTCGGCGACTTCGGCCGGTCCTGCTGGATCGCCACTCATCGCGCACACGGCCGTCCTCGCACCTGCCAGTGCTGCCTCTGGCGCGCAGACAATGGAACTCGATACCATCTCGGCAGAAGCGGCTCCGCCGTCCCTTGCGTTGCTGAAACCGTCGTATCAGTCTGCTGCAGCCGCGGCGGGCGTCGGTGCTGCCGTCATCGGCGAAGAAGACGATGACGGTCCGATGATCGATCGTTTCGGGTTCATCTACGACGTGCATACCGGGATGGCACTCTTGAAGGAGAGTCGGAGGCGGAAAGCTGGCGAACACCTCGCCGCCGCCGTCGATGCGAAAGAAGCAGAGGAGGGAGAACAAGCCGCCGCCGTCATCGCCGCCGGGGAGGAGGAACGCTCGAACAAGAACCAACTCGAGGTGTCGGGCGTCCCGGCCGTGATGACGACTCCGCAGACTGAGCTCGAGGTTCATCCGCAACTGGACGCACTGCGGGAAGCGATCGGCCTGACCCCGACGGTCGAAGCCGAGAATGCCTTGTCGCCGCCTACCTCTCCCAGCCAGCTGCCGCCGCCGGACCCCGAAATCCCCTCTGGCGCCGTCTCGAATCCAGCCGATCGTCCCGCGAAGCTGGTCCGAGCTCCCTCGTCCTCCAAGGGCACCTCACGCCGAGCGTCGCCGATCCCGAACGGCACTGGTCCTCAGTCGATGCGAGCTCTGCTCGTTCAGCTGCGAACGATGACCGATGCGCTGGAACAGAGCCAGCAAGCTGCGTGGGACGCGTTCATCCGCCGCCGACAGCGCAAACTCGCCAAGCTCAAGCAGGCGCAGCTCGAGGACCACCATCAACAGCACTATGAGGACAAGGCGCCGACGGGGCGAGACCGCGATCGGGATCACCACCACCGACTTCAGTCCGTCTTTCAAGCCGACGAAGTCGAGTCTGACGCGATCGAGCAGGACGTTTGGACCTCGGAGAACCTCGTCGGCGTCGCGCAGATGGGGACAGAAAAGAAGGGCAAGAAGGAGGATTGGAATGAGTTCAAAGAGCTCGTCCGAAAAGGGATCCCAATCGCTTATCGCCCTAAGTACGCCTCAATCGTCTCCTTTCTCCAGAATCTTCGGTTCTGACCTCGATCTCGCTCCCTGGCAGGATATGGGGCGAGTGCTCGAGTGCGAACGAGGCCCGCGAACCGGGCGTCTATCAAGAGTTGCTGGCCCAGCCGACGACCGAGGCCGAAGCGCCGTGTCTCAAGCAGATCGATATGGACTGTGAGCTGCACCCCTTCCCTTCTCTGACTGCTTGCTTTGATCAGTGCACGTTGACGACCAAGTCGAGAGACGCGTAGGTCACCGCACCTTCCCGACCAACGTCTTTTTCGCCGGCAACGGTCCCGGCGTCGCCAAGCTTCGGAATGTCCTCGTCGCCTACTCTAGACGCGATCCAAAAGTCGGCTGTACGTTTCTGTTTGTGCCCGGCTTCTTTCGCCGCCGCCACCGAGAAGGACCCGGAGCTGACTCGGCCGTCTGTTTGCACGCACCTGCAGACTGTCAAGGCATGAACAACCTTGTCGCGACGCTTTTGTTGACTCACCCGGCCGAAGAGGATGCTTTCTGGGTCTTGGTATGCATTATTGAGGTGGGTTGCCGCGCGTCTGGACTGTCTATCCCTCGAGTTGGGCGCCTGACTGACGGAAAATGAGTCTTTGTCTGCTCGCAGAACATCCTGCCGTCCGATTACTATACTTCGCACCTTCTTGTCTCGCGGGCGGACCAACAGGTCCTGAAGGACCTCGTCGACCGGACGCTACCAAAATTGTCAGCGCACCTCGAAGAGCAGGGCGTCGAACTCTCGGCGATCACGTTCGGATGGTTCTTGAGCCTGTTTACGGATTGCCTTCCGATTCAGGTGCGTTCTTTTTTTTTCCTAGGTCTTGTGGCGCAACGAGCTGACAATTGTCGTACATACAGACGCTCCTGTATGTTTCCTCTAGCCTCGTCTTTCTCGCCTCGCCTCGGAGCGTCTTCTGACTGGGAACCTTGCCCCCGTATGCGCAGCCGCGTCTGGGACCTGTTCTTCATCCACGGGACCATCTTTCTCTTCCGCATAGCGCTCGCGATCCTCAAGCTGCACGAGCCCGAGTTGCTCGAGTGCGACTCGGCAGCGGGGTTGTACGCCATGCTCGGTCAGCTCCCGGCTGGACTGTGGAACGCTGACCGACTACTCAAGGTGCGTTTTCCGCTCTGTTTCCTTCCACATCCTTTGTTCTTAGGACCGCTGACGGACGAGAGCCGAGGACAGGTGGCGTGCGATGACCTGGCTTCGGCGGTCAAGGACCGGGTGGTCGCCTCGCTGCGGAGCAAACATGTCATGGCGCTGGAAGCCGAGATGGGCATCGGAGGAGGCGACCGCGACAGCCTCGCGTGAATATCGAACCTTTGCAATGACGTTCCTTGCACTTAGTCACCACGTCGAGCGTAAGAGAGCCAAACTGCATCGGAACTTGCTCGAGGGGAGGCACGTTTTGGGAACACGCTGCTTCCGCGCGATCGCTCGACTTTTCCCTTCTTGACGTCGCCCATCAACTGGACGCTATGGAGGGCGTGGCAATAACAGACTTGACAGGGTATGCGATACAGCTCGCAGCTGAGCCTGTACTTGTACGCTGACCTTGGTTCCACACAGGCGCAAGATCCTCTCGACGCACTTTGCTTCTCCTCTCCGAGCGACTCTGGCCCTCGATGCCGCTGCCAACTCGACGCATTCGATCGTCTGGGTGCCTTCGACCGCTACAGCTCTCGCTCCGAGAGACTCGGACGCGAGCGACGAGGACGAGGACGGGGATCGAGTACATGCCTGGGACGATGCGTCGACACGACGGCATCGGAGAGGTGGGGCAGGAGGAGGAGGAGGAGTCGCCGTCTGCCAAATCATCAGGAACGGACTCAGGTTCATGGCTCCCGTTACGAGAGATGGTGAGCTTTGCTTGCTCTTCTTTGAGCCGAAGCCAGAACGCGCCCGCTGACCCATCAGACACCGGCAGTCGATCCTGTTGTGCCACTGACCTTCTTGGCGGACTTGTACCACGTCCTCGAGTCCTACATCTCGGGACCCGTAACCGAGGCCACGATCAAGGTAAGGCGAGATGCTTCCTTCGTAGGAGCATCCGTGGTTGACTGACTCCGGAGCATCACTTCCGACAGGACAACTTTGACGTCGTCCTCGCGCTCATGCACGAGATGCTGGCAGGCGGAGGCAGACCGCAATTGACGCAAACATCACAATTGAAAGAGTTTGTCACTCCGCCGGATTCGCAATTACTCGCCAAAGTGGCCACGGCGGTCAACGCGGCAACGTCAGCCGGGTGAGTCGGGGGCGTTCGCAGGCTTTCTGTTCTTCTTGTGGCTGACTTTGTTATGTAACACGTCCCCTCGCCCTGCAGCATTACACTACCCTCGCAAGCATCGGCTGCGAATGCGCTGGTCGCCTCGCCCTTGCCGTGGCGGAGGCAAGGAATCAAATACACCTCGAACGAAATCTGTACGCTCGGTTCCATTCCCAGTGTTTGACGCCCTGGCCGTGCACAGCAGCCGCGCTAACGATCCTCTTCAATGATGAACGAGTGTACAGACCTCGACCTCACCGAAACTCTCACGGCCCTGCTCGACCCGTCCGGGAAACCGCTCGTCGGATCCATCTCGGGCCAGATAGACTGCCGATCGCGCTTCTCCGGCATGCCCGACCTCTCGCTCAGCTTTACCGACCCGTCCATCCTCGGCGATGCGGGTGCAGCGTTCCATTCGTGCGTGCGGTATCATCGGTGGCGGAAAGAGAAAATCGTCTCTTTCGTTCCGCGTGAGTGCCGCAATTTGTCTTTGTTCGGACGCCTGCGACATGAGGGAAGACACGCTGATTATGCGTACGGTGGGGGAATAGCCGACGGCGCTTTCACTCTATTGACGTTTCAGCACAAGCCGCCCCTTCCCCTGATGACAACCACTTCGGCCCGCCTCGCCGCCGCCTTGCTCCTCCCCTTTGCTCTCACCTCGTCCCACACGCTCGGTGCCCTCGGCGGCGCCTTCCACTTGACGCTCACCTCCCGCGCGGCAGGTCTCACAAACCTGGTCGTGCGGATCCCGCTCGCGGATGGAGTGGAAGGGGCGGGACAGGTCCAGGCGAATGTCAGTGGCGGGGCGTTGTTGAGGGACGAAGAAGGACGGAGTATTGGCGGCGGCGCGGGGAGGTACGAAGTGGTTGAGGAAGAGGAGGAGGTGTCGGCTGGTACTGCCATTAGTGAAGGGCCGGCAAGGAGGCGCAGGCGGCTCGTGCTGGTGTGGCAGATTGAGAAACTGGCGCCGACGGATCGACCGGCGGTCCTTTCGGGCCAGTACAACACCACGTGCGTTCATCCATCGTCTCGAGAATCCGTCACCATGTCGTCAAAAACCCCCAGACGAGCAGGTACTGATTCCGAGTAATCCTGACCGCACAGCCTTCCGAACGCACGCAAACCGCCTTCTTTCACCCTCACCTTTGACAGCCCAGCGGCGGGCTTCTCCGGCCTCCGCGTCGACTCGCTCAAGGTCCTGAACGAGACGTATAACGTGTACAAGGGGGTCAAGATGGTCGGGCGGGGCCAGGTCGAAGTGCGGACGTAGATATTCCTTGATCGGGCAATTACCCCTTTCGACTCGCCGTTCGATCGAGCTGGTGCACAAGTCTTGGTGTAGCGTGCTCGCAAGTGGGTGACTTTTCGTCTCTAGCTTCAGAAATCGACGGAACCCGCGGGAGCTGGCTCAGCGAATCGCTGCGGTTCTATCGGTAACGATACAAGGACGAGAGAAAGGCTACGATGACCCGTACATGTCGTTGAGCAACCGATAGAGGAGCGAAGAAGGGTGTCCGCCACTGCCAGGGTTCCGTGGATGAAAGGTCAGCCCATCGCGCGCGGATTCAAAAGCGCCGACGAGAGGTGAAAAGAGCAACGCACAGGTTGGAGATGTAGAGGCTGACGAGGTCAGCCGGGACGACGTCATAGTACGGGTTCAAGATCTCGGTCTCGTCTTGCTCCTCTGCCTCGTCCTCGTCGTCCTCGGAACCGACGTGCGGCATCACCAAGCTCGAAGAGGCCCGAACGCACTCCTCGGTCGAAGGCAACACCTCCTCCGGACTCCCCAAGTCCCTCATCCCCCAATCCGCCGCCTCTCCCAAATAAACCGGCGAGAACTTGAACATCCCACCGACCGCAACGACGGGGACGCGCATCCGGTTCGCGGCGAGGCAGAGCGGGAGGGACCCCGCGATGGAGAGGAGGGCGCCGTCGGCGAGGATGACGTGCGGGCCGAGGAGGACTTTGGAACAGCGCGGGAGGAGAGCAAAGATGTTGGAATCGGGAATGAGAATCGTCGCGATCCCGGCGGACGAGTAGGCCATGGCGGCTTTTTGACCCGAGAAGCTGCGCGCGCGCCGGAGGGGGCATTACATGGTCAGCGTGTGTGTACGCGTGTCGAAAGATGGGATGGATGGGCTTAGTGGGAACTCACGAGGGAGCCGTCTCGGCGCAGATGACGGTAAACTTTCGCTTTCGAGCCGCATTCTTCAGGAACGCCTCGACCGTTTTCGAGTGCCCGATCGTCATGATGAATTCACTGCGGGCGTTCACTTGAAGGTCAGTTGCCGTCCCGAACGTGAAGCAGAGAGAGACGCGTGGAGCGTACCCGGAATGGATGTGCTCGATCGCTTGCTCGCCGACGCTGCGGTACGTCGTCTCGACCTCGTCCATCAACTCTGCGATCGCCTCGATAAAGACGGGCTTCAAGCTGAAACTCCGTCGCGAAAAGTCGTCCTCCTCGGGAGTGTTGTTCGAAGCGTTGTCGTCAAAGCTGGCGAAATTGCTGTTCGTGGCGGCGGCGAACGGGTTCGGGCGTTGCAGGATTTGGGACGATTCGGGCGATTGGACCGTCGGAGACGGGGCTGCTGAACTGGCGGGCGAGCCCATCCCGGGTGTTGCTGTTCCTGTTCCTCCTCCTCCGAGTCCGCCGAAAGCCGAGAGGGCCGATCTGGACGCTCCCTCGGTCGCGTTCGAGTGCCCGAGGAGGTTAAAGATGCTCCCGAGCGGTCCGTCCGTCGTCCGACCGAGGATATCTCCGCTCTCGCGCCGTTCGGGAAAGAAGGAACTCGTTGCGCGACTCAGGGCGGGAGTCGGGGCGGCGCCGGCCGTGTGGGACGCGAAATCCGAGGGGCTGTTGGGAGAGGAGGAGGGACCGGCGCCGCCGTTGCCTCCCGTGTTGTCGGTGTCGTCGAGGTGGTTCGAGAGGGCGGTTTGGTACTCTTCTCGGATGAGCATGCAGATCCTTCGAGTCATGTTGGTCACCACGAGCTCTGCGGGTCGGCTATGTCAGTTTCGAGCAGAAGCGGTGAGAGAAAGGAGAGTGTCACCTTTGGGTCCCGCTTCCTGCAGTAGCCTTCCTACTTCCTCGAGATGGTCTACGAGTTGCTGGAAGGACGAGAACTTGGCCCCTGCGACGACATCCCTCAACAAGCGGACGACCTCGAGTGCGACTTGGCGCGAACCGATCAATTGCCTGCTCTCCAAGGGTCAGCGGGCCGCGCTTGGCGGGTTCAAGCAGGGCAAAGCGATGCTGACCTTCTTCGTAGGCGCGTTGCAAGTGCGTCGATGCGCTTGTGCACGTTCGGCTTGGAGACGGATTCGGTCGAGAGTGCCTGCCAGGAGGAGGTTGAGTCACTCTTGCAAGGACGGGTCGCATGATTCGATTGGGCTTACCATGGCCGCGATTATTGCCCTCTACGCGCGTCCCTTGTGGCGATAGAGCAGGTCGAGCGGTGGAATGAGAGAGCCACAAAGTGTTTCCGCTCTCATCTCATCGCTTTGGTTTGTACGCTCCACTCGGCTCTCGATCTAGCCTGCTACAGGGCGACTCTGTAGCGTACTTCTTGACTCGCTGTTCCACGTGCTCTGTCGACCGCGCCGCAGCTCTGCTCCTGTCAGCGCCCACCCGCCTTGCTGCCTTTCACCGACACACCGACTGCCTACTGCTCTTGATACATTCGGCTACATAAAGCATACGAGCCGATGCAGTCGACCGCTACGCTCACGAAGTGGGCTTTACGCGAGAACCAGCCGCGTTTCGAGTTGGCGTATCCTGCGGCGCCGAATCTGGCGACCGGTTGCTGTGCCGAGCAGCCGCCGCAGCCGCTGAGACGCCACAGGAATTAAGCCCGCGTAGACCACGCAGTCACCTGTCTCGCACTCCGTATCTTATCTGTAAGCTGTCGAATGCACGCGCCTTTGGGAGCGGGATGTCCGCGGATCTGTGGCAGTGGCGGTGTAAGTTTCAGGCGTGCGGTGCCCGTCTTTCACACAGATTGACCACATTGCTTTTTGCTACCACTCCGGGCGGCAAGACAACTGTCCTCCAGATTGACAATTGCCGAACGCCGCACATCCGCGGACGCAATCGCTGAACGCGATCGCATCCTTGCAAAATGGGACAGTCGCATTGTTGCCCAACAAGAGCAAGCTGAAGCGGAACCCGCTGGAGGCTGGACGATTGAGGCCGTGGAAGAAGCTTTCGAGGCCCAAGTCGAGCTCGATCGGGTGCATCTCCGTGTTTGTGCCGTACCGGCGAAAATTACCTCTTGCGCTGACTTTGGAATGTACGGGCAGTGCCTTCTGTTCAGGGCCAATTTCAAGTACGAAGTGAACAAGCTTCTGAGGAGAGATCCCAAAACCAAGGCGCAGCAGGTAGTCCTGCCTGTCTGTAATGGCTGCTGTTGTGCAAGCGAGCTAATGCATTGACAGCCACAGGTGCATCAGGTGGAAAAGGACGAGAAAGACAATGTTGCAAAGATGTCCATCAGGGAACTCCAGGAAAAGGTGAATGTGGTGTAGTATCTACTGCGCTTCCAGTCAAATGACACCCCCTGTCTCCCATCTTTGCCTTTTCTCCATCAAGGTTGACAACCTCAAGTTACGTGTCCGCGTGCGTCGCTACAAGTTCGAGTTTGCACAGCTCCAAAAATTCTGATCGAGTCCGATACAAACAGCGAGGTTTGGACGTAAACTACTGGGCCCTTTACACCACGATTGGATATTTCAAGCGCAAAAACATCTCCACTGAGCAGCTGGTGAGACAGATCCAGACTCCAGTTCCTTGCAAGTAGGCGCCTGCGCTGAGGTGCTTCTGTACCGGCAGAATGAGCTTCTGCAGGCGCTGAGGAAAGAGTTCAACGAAGCAAACAAGAACCCGACGGAGCGCAATGGCCATAAGGATTGGATAGCAAGTTCTTTCACCAGAAAGTGATCCCAGCAGTCCTGACAGTGAGACACTGTCTCCATAGGCATACACACCAGTGGAGAAGGCTCTCACCATTGCAAAATATGTGATAAACAAGCTGCCCTTCCCTTGTGGAGAATGGGATGATCCTGTCCGCCTTCCCCCGAATTGTCGCACCAGGAAACTTTGCCAAGGCGCTGACATCAAGCATCAAGTGCTGAATATCTCTTTTGCCTTTTGCAGCCAGAGTATTACCCCTCCCTCAACTTTCCGCACTTGGATCGGCCTGCACCGCAGGGGATCGATAACTCACCGCATGGTTCAGCCTCTGCAGCACCGGGTCACATCGCAAGGGAATCCTCCAAACGAGGTCCCGTCATCTGGACAAACCCCGACCCATTTGCTGCTCGCGACCCGTGGCCTGTCTCAACCTCCCCAGCACCAAGTCACACCACATCCGGGTCCCCCAAAGGGGGTCACAGCTTGTCAAGCCTCCCGCCATGGACTGTGCGCCCCACATTGCCTGCACCAACCACCCCAGATCCAGTTCACACTGGTCCCTATGCACCTAGAGCACGTCAGGGACATCGCAAAATCAGCAGTCCGGGGACGTGCTGGAACTGTTTTTGTTATGACTAGACCCGACTGAGACGCCACCTGGCTCGGATCTTCAAACTTTCCTTGTATTCACACAGATCTCTTGTTCCTTCGACAGTGGTGCACCTTGCAAGAAAGATGCTGCACATCTGTTGCACCATCAATCCCTTTGAAGCCTAAAGGCAGCCGCTTTCGAGACCGAGACGCGGCGCTTATAAGTGAGCGGGTCCTTGCTTTCCAGGTGTAAGGTCACGGCTCTACACACCTGAGACGCAGCACATGTAAACAACCGGCTGAAGAGAAAGCAGTTCACCCTTTCAAACTCGCGCGCGACGAGTTCGTCTCGCCACCACTTCCACCCAACAACTCGCATCGCGCTTCCCTCCAACCACTCCTTCTTACCCACCTCATAGCCATGCTCTTCTCTTTCAATATGTACTGCGTAGTATAAGCTTGCTTTAGAGATGTCCTTGTCGATAGATTATGGAGGCGGCCAGAGAAACTCATTCGCAAACCCGGCCACTTGCCGCCACTCCTGGGCGTTTGGGTGGCAAAAACCACACGAGGTCAAGCCTGTCAAGGTGTGTAGCCGCCCGTTCGGAATGCACAGCCACCTGCCTCGTGTCACGCTCTCAGTGTCTCGGCTACGCTTGGACAGCTTGACTCCTGCGCACCGGGGTGTCCGCGGAGCGATGACCATCAGGCGTGCGCGCGCGGTTGCGCTCCTTGTCGGACCCTCCCAGGTTGGCTCCGTTCTCCCAGGCCGGACTACTATGGCTCAAGGCTTCCGAGAATTGCAGCGCTGCCTCGTCCAGCTGAACGCGGACATTCGTACCCAGAAGTTATTGATCGCAACCTCCAGCCACCGCCAGGTCTGGATGATTCCGGATCTGGAACGGACCTTCCGGCAAGAAGTCGAGCTTGATTGCGTGCGTTTGTTCATTGTTCCGAGTACGCCAGCGCGGGTCGCGCCCTGACTTTGGCCTGGCAGTTCCTCCTTCTCAAGGCCGACCTGCTCAAAAACGAGGTCGAAGCGAAAACATCCCTGGAGCGCACGAGGTCTGAGAGAGACGAAGAAGGGAAACATGTGCTCCGGGTAACGTATTTTCCGGCTTCAGCGATGGAGGTGAGTTCAAGCAGCATTGCGGTGCCGCAACTGGCAGTCGGGCGTGCTGACAATTACCGGCGTATGTAGGTAGAGGAAAGGCAAAAACGCCTCCGTAGTTGGATTGCCGCCCTCCCTACCCTCAAGCTGCACAACAAGGTCTGTGGCGCCTAGACATCCTGGGCTCAAACATCGTCTCCTCATAGCTGAGCTGGCCTTCTCTGCAGGTTCTCCGGCTCAGATTGCGCCGCAGTGTCAGTAACTTTCCAGCCGCGCCATGCGGACAATGAAGCTGAAACATTGCCGCTGACAGCCTGTATCCCGTGCACGGTATTGGAGTCTCTATGTCACGCTTGGATTCCAGGAAAGCATCCCACATGAGAAACTGGTGAGCAAAAAAAAGGCTCTGGCGGACCACAGCGTTTGCGCCAGGCTTGAACTCCTGGAGATCATGCAGACACAGTTTTATACACAAGTCTGTGAGGTCCTAGAGGCACTCGAAAGAAAATGTCAAGATCAAAGAAAGGCACTGGACGAAATTGAAACTCTGCCAGCCGAGGGCAAGCGATACTGCACTCTTGTTCATGTATGTTTCTGTGGTGGGACAGCCTACTGCAAATCAGGGCTGAATTACTTTGAACACGCAGGCTCTTGCTGCTGCTACTCGAGTGGCTACCACGGTGGAGATTGTTTGCAAAGACTGGGTTGAGGTTTGTATTTGTTCTCCAAAGCACAGCCTGTGTCAACACAGAAAGTGTTGCTGATACACAAATCCATGTTGATAGCCACAAGAGCCTATTCTGCGGCACTTCCTGCCTCCTTCCTCTCTGTCTGTTCCTCAGTTCACCTTCGGTGCTCCTTCCCCGTTGCCTTCCCCTCCCTCTCGTCCCGCTACGCCCCCTTCTCGTCCTATAGATCCTCATCGTGGGCCAGCTGCCTCCGGTCCCGCCCCTGACTTGCACAACTGGGAGTGGCCAAGCCAGTCCGACAGAGGCCAACAGCTGAGCGCCTCAAGCTTTGAGAACGTGTTTGAACCTCGAGCACGCAGCGAGTTGTCGGACTCGCCCCCCTGCTCACCTCAGACGAGAATGATCAAGCCTGTCCACAACGATGTGGCAGAGTTTGTTCTGTAGCGCTTCTGAGCTTCTGTATAGGTATGTATGAAGTTCTTCCAAGGTCCAGCTGGAAGCGGCCCCTGAGCATGTAGACAAACCGTATTACGCGGAACCTGTCTGTGTAGAGTGTGTGCACTGTGATTTCGGCGAGAAACAAACGATGATGCACATCCGTCTCACAATCAGCGCCTTCGAGGCCAGGGGACCAAAGCAGACCTTGCAGATTTATTGACGCCAGCAACAGAACATGTGTTTGCAAAAAGAGACAGAACAAGAGCGGAAGGGGCACCGGGATCACCGGCCAGGGAAGCGGACTCGGCGAGAAGCTGAGAAGGCCATCTGACGAGCACTGCGTCAACCCTCGACCGACAAAGCGTAGTCTACAGTCTCTGACAGCAGGGCGCATCATGCTCTGATTGTCTCCCGGCTATGTACGTATGGATGGGCTGGCTTCTGCTCTTTCGAATCGACAGGGCCCTCCCCTCGGGATGTCCGCGGAGCGATGAGACATGCCCGTCCGTCTCCTTCGGCCTCGATGCATCGATGCGGCGGGCCTCCTCCTGGTCTGGGTGCTTATATACTGCGTTCAGCTACGCCGATTTGACCATGTGGAGACGGAACCCGGCAAAGGATGCCCTTGAACGCCTCCTCAAAGAGCTGAAAACGCGCATCAAAGCCGAAAAGAAGCAAGTCAAGTCGGAACCCGACGGACGCGGAGCTGACGGGGGAAACACCATGTATATAGAAGAAACCAGCCATAGAGAGGGTTCACGCGATTACAAGTGAGGTGATAAGGAAAGAGAATCTCCCCTCCGGAAAATGGGGTGAGGTAAGCTTCTCTGATTTGCAGCAGCCGGAAATCCACAAGATGCTCATGGTCTGTTTGCAGCCGCAGCCAGAACGGTCTCCACCTTCTTCTTATGTTCCTGGAGCACGTCCGGGATCTCTTCGAATGAACAGACACGGGGGCTACTTACGTCTTTAAGCTAGGACCAAGCGTTCCTCTTCCCTCCTCCTCAAAGTTGCAATTCTCTGGTGACCTGGTCCCGCAGCCGCAAATCCTAACTTTTCTTTAACGGTGTTGGCAGCTGTGAAAGTGTATTGTCTCGACTCCTCGGGCCACGGAATCAAGCTAAGTGGCTCTGCTGATATGCGTTCAACAAGAAAAGAATGAAACAGCAAGCGCGGCCCCATCGCCTCGCGTTCCGAACCTCAGCGTGTCTAGAGCAGTCTTTGGCGTTGCAAGCTCGCAACAGTCACTTCTTTATGTATAGCACGCCACAGAACTTTGTTGACGTGTGTTGTTGCTGTCAATTAGCATTTGTATTAGGAAAAGGAAACCCGCGAGTTGGCTAGCCCGCGATCGGAGGCGAAGCGGCCTATACTCGCCAGGCTTCCTCGCGGACTCATCCAATCACACGAGTGACAGGCTCGACTGTGGACACACTTGACTCTCCGACTACGAACTCGCCCGTCAAGGCCAGACCGCCGCTGCTCCACCTTTCATCCCTGCTTCGAGCCGACTTCGGGAGAGACCGCTACACGGCACTGCAGCCGGCTTTGCGTGGAGGCTCCGACCGAACAACTCGGCTGATCTACCGCGACGCTCACGCCTTCACACTGCCGTTGTATGTACGAAGAAGAGTCGCCTCAAACGTTCCTCCGATGAACACGCCTCAACTCGCCCGCGGCTGAATGGAATGGCGCTGGCGCTATGAATAGCTACGCAAACCGTTCGCGAACGCCCCACGCTGTGCTTAGCACCCGAGCTCGACGCCGTCGCGAAACTCTAAAACTCGGGGGTGGGCGCGGATCCGCGGATGCGCCGCCGAAGAGAGCGGAGAGGAAACAGCCGAAACTTGGCTCGACTCGACGGCAGAAAAATCATGCAGACACCTTACTGCTCGATATATGACACTGGCTGTCGCGTTTGACCACAATGTCGACCTCGGAGCACACGCAAGCTGCAGCGGCGCAACTCGCCAAAGACTTTTTAACGACCGTCGTGAGTTGTCACCCGATGACTCGCCCCTCCTTGCTTGACCCGCGCTGACGTGCTTACCTACAGGGAGAGACCGTCAAGGAGCGTCTTCGCGAGCTCGAAGCCCGGAAAGAACTGCCGAGCGACGATACAAAGCTGGTACGTGCGCGCAATCCAATCAACGCTCTACAGCATGCTTGCTCACCGCCCCGTTTACTACAGTGGGACTTGATGCTCGAAGTAAGTGTTCATTGGTATGCAGACGTTGTCCCGTATGCTGACCCGCGCGCGGAGAATCCCACCAGTCACCTACGAAGCGGCTTCAAAAGACCGAATTCCTTTCCTGGTGTTACTACGAGCTTTTGCTCCGAGGGCTCCTGGACGAGCACGCCGTTGACTTCCAGGCGGAAGACGAAGAAACGGCACGAGCTGCGCAGTGGGTGAGCCATCAGCGAATCGCTAAAATCGATGGACTTCTTGCAACCGCTGTGAGTCTTCCGTCGCCGATACGACTTCTCCTCTTTCACAGCCGAGATACTGACTGTGAGTGATGACGCGTTCCAGTCCTACAAACTGGTCCTCGCCGAGCTCGATGAGCAGATCCAGCTCGAGCGCGAAGAAGAAGAGCTCGCCTTGTCGGGTCCGTGGAACTTGCATGCGATGCAAGATGCTTTCGACCACCAGTACGATCGCGACCGGGTCAGTCAAAGTTGCCTTCCCCAAAGAGGAGTAGACCGGACGCTGACACGGCGCTGCTCACTGTCAGTTTTTGCTGCGAAAGCACACGCTCCGCAAGGAGTTCGCGAAAGGCTCTTGCGCTTCTGCTCCTGCCGTACAGTTTTGTCTCCTCGTCTGTGCTTCAAGCTGGCTGTGCATACTGAAACGCGTGGAAGTATGCAGGTCCAAGAGCTGAACAAGAGGATGGAAGAGTTTGTCGGAAAGCTCAGTCCGCTCGAGCTGTTTAACTCGGTCAGTCTGCTACCTCCCTTTCACCTCAAACTTGAGCTGCTTGCTGACAGCTTGTGATGGCAGGCGTGCGAGTGTGACTTGCATGATGTGAGGACGAGTGTGCGGCGTACGGAGGTATGAGTCGCTGACCCGGCTCTTCCCGCTAGAAACACTCGCGCGCCGCCTACTGGACCATCTACGTCATGCTCGGCGCCTTCTCGCATCTACGCCCTGTGGAAAGTCGGCTGGTACGAGCATTTCATCCCCGCTAGCTTCGCTCCGTCCTGCGCTGATCAGTCTTCTTGCTTGCAGCCCGTTCTCGCCGCGCGACTCAAGGAAGAATTCCGGCGCAAAAACCCTTCGGACCTGCATGCAGTATAGTCTCGCTTCGATGCTGCTTTATTTACGTACAGCGGCGCCAGCTGCGCGCAAAACTGATCCATGTTGTTTTTCACAGGCATACATCGTGCTGATCAAACACTCCGAACAGATGCACATCTCGCGAGGCGAGTGGAGCAGCGTGAGCCATTCAATCCAACGGTTACGGACTACCAGTTGAAGCTGATCCCGGCCCTCTTTGCGATAGCCTGTTCCTGCTTCGCTCAGTGTTCGCGACCCGGAGCTGCCGCGCCGACGATCGCGCTCCAGTTCCGTCTCGTACTCGGATTTGCAGGCTGAACCCGCGGATCACGGCCAGTACGAACCCACTGAGCGCAGAAAGTCGTCTGGCAACCCGCCGGCGTGGGATGATTGGAGATGGCGCACGGCTTGGCGCTCTCGGAACTCATACACCCCTCCACAGTCGCCCAACGGAACTCTTCGGTAGCTCAATCCCGCCGCACTCCTCCCGCCTATTGTGCAAACTGCTTCTTGTGCATGACTCTTCGCAGCTGCGAGTCCGCAGACTTGTTTCCGGCTGCTTGTGCGCGCCGCTTCGCTCAACCGCGGGGCGGATCGATATCCAAGTCTTCGACGGTCACGTTACTCGACCGAGCGCGCGCTTAGCACTCGGGAAACCGCCTCAACATGCTCCAAAGCTTGTCTTTGGCGGTTCCGCCACGCCCTCCACGCGCTTCACGCCCTCGCGCTCGCACCTCCCCGGCTTGTCCGCGGATCGATCCGCTTCGCTTGTTCCATTCAGCCTTGACATGCTCGACAGCTTGACGCCCTTCCAGGTACTGCAAGAGGCTCACGCAGTCTCTTGACTCTCGATTTTGCGATCAACCTGCCCTCCGCTGGGTCACTCGGGTGAAACCCGCTCGTCAGCCAGCATAAGAGCATCCGCACCACAACAATGTCGACCTATCAGCCCGTCTCCAGAAAGGCCGGCACCGGTTCAGCATCCGTACGTAGCGTATTCTTCCGTCCACGAGCCCGCACTCGTTCTGACCCTACGTGCCGAAACGAAGGTCTTTTCGCGAGTGTTCGGACGCAATCGTCAAGACGCGAAATTGCCAAGAATCCCTCAATCCAAGCAAATCGACCAACACAATGCAAGGCAATATGTGAGCTCCGCATGCGCCCTTGGCTTTACAGGAAACAGCTGATGATGGTGTTCCGCACAGGCCGAGACCGAGACGCATAACCGTTCCGCTGCTCGACGCGAACTCCACAGTGCCTATGCCCGCAAAGTTGCAGAGACACTGCGAAGGAGAGATGTGTGTCTTTGGTATCGAGTACACTTTTACTTCCACCGCTGACCTGATGTAATCGCAGGGGCTGTACCTCGAACACCTCGCCAGCGACTGGACGACACACTGGCCCAGAGTCCCCAGGGAACCGGACGATGACGGACTGGCCGACAGGCCGGGAAAGCTAAGGAAGAGGCTACAGACAGGTCTCTTTGACCTGTTCCGTCCTCGTCTCGAGGCTTTCTTTGACATGGAATTGCCCATGGAGGAGGACAAGCGTGACGATGGGGAGGATGAGGTACTCTCCAGGGAGAAATACGCACCCATCTTTGCGGACCGCCTCGGCAGAATCGCTTTCATCGAGTCTGCTACAGTTGCCGCCGTGAGTAGCCAGAATCTTGGCCTTCAAAGAATGGTACTCATGCCGTGAGCAGCTGACGCTCGCTGCCTCCTCAGTGGTGCCGGTTCCAGCTGGAGGACCTCCAACACGAGATCAAGCTCGAGAATGTCTTCTTGAACGGGTTCTGGAGTGTGGCTCAGAAATGTACGACAATCACGGGCGTGGTGGAGAAGGCTGGGGAGTATTTAGAGCGTGAAAGGCGTCTCGACTACGTGCGTACCCTAACCCTTCTTACCGCACTGCAGCGGACGACTGACACATTCAATTCAAGCAGCTTCTTCTAATCGAGGCCGAGTTTAGAAAGCGCATCGGTCAGCCGCAGCAGCATTTCCCTGTGATACGGCGACTCGAACAGGTGAGTCAAACATGCCCCTTTTCAGAGTCTCTCTGGCACAAAGTGACAATTCTTGTCAACGCAGGCAAAGAAAGTATATAAGGATATCAAACAGTCGTGCAGACAAAGGGAGGATGCGGAACCAGACCCGGCTTCATTCCGTTCGACTGTAAGAGCCTTTCTTCACGTTTCGGACATTCACGAGAGAACGCTGCTAATGACACCGGTTTCACTCGGAGCAGCCGGACGTCGAGCCTCTGCGGACCAGGGTGAGTCATAACCGAGCGCACCCAGTTGTCTTAAATCGGCTAACTCCGCGACTGTGTGTGTGCGTGAATAGGATGCTGAGCGAACGCGGTTCTGGGTTGCCTGGGTCCTTTCCCGTCCGAGCTTGCGCCGCGCCCAGCGCTGTGGGCCCAACTGGCGCAAAGTTAGACCTCTTCTTGCGTTTTGCTTGCAGCAAGAACCTGCTGATGCGTTGTTTGTGACTGTTCTCGCAGGCGCTTGGAGAATTTCTCGAAGACGCGCAGGCGAAGCAGACGCGCGACGCCGGACCCGTAAGCGACTCTCTGGCCTTTGCAACTGGACGGTCCAAAAGGGTCGATCCTGACGCAGATTTCCGGGTTGCAGACCGTTCAGCTACTAGAAGATTATGGCGCTCTCGGCCCTATTGCCAGAGGTGGGAGGAAGGAGGTGCGCAGCGCGTTTTGCGAGTTTTCAGGCGCAAGCTGTCCAGCACTGACTGGGCTCTGCAGCTGCGGAAAATCGTTCACGGTCCACTCGCTGGACACTCGATCGCCCACACTAATTTGGATGTCCCACTCGACGAGGAGAACCTGGCCCGCGCTGTCCGCAACCTCACCAGCCAGACCGCTGTACCAAGTTCGCCGACGGCATCGTGACTTCCTGCGCGAGTGGCCTTTGTCTATTCAACTTGTAGGTAATTTTGAACCAGATTGCAAAGCAGTACATGTCTCCGCGAGAGGAAGAGATCCGGAACCACGTATTGCAACAGAAGGACGAAAGGGAAAAAAGACAACGGGGCGGCTGCAGATACAGAACCAATGCGACAGGGATGGGGCAGGACCATGCGAGTAAAGATGCGGAAGAGGCGACGAAGAAAGGAAAGGGACGAATGCGAGTAGGTCGTGATACCGGCAAGTTGTTATGCGGTGTAGGTGGCGAGTGTATAACGAGGCTCGGAGGGTCGGTTTTGAGAAATGTGGCGGAGAAAACATGGGAAAAGGCGAAAGAGCGGATACAAGGTGAATGGGACGGGAAAGTGATGCGAGCGGGGCGCAGCTGCTGCTCAGCACAGGAAGCGTTCGTTAAGGCGGGCGATTTCGCCGCAGAGGAAGCTGAACGCGAGGCGGTTGCTGCGCTTCAAGCCGGGTTGACCGAGCACCTGCAGCGAGTCGAGCTCTTCTTCCTCGTCGACGCAGTCGCCGTATTCGCTGACGCTGCCGATCGACGACGACGGCGAGTGACCGTGCGCGGCGCGCGGACGGGACAGGGCGGCCATGCGTTCCCTCTCCTCGAGGAGTTCGGCCTCGAACGCGTGCAAGGTGGCGATGAAGGGCAAGTTCGGCTGGACGAGGATGTTGAGGCGCCGCGACCGCGTCAAGAGGTACGAGCTCGCGAGGTCGAGGCCCATCTCGCGCATCAGGTAGGCGATGACGATGCTCGCGCTCCGGCTGACGCCGACTTTGCAGTGGACGAGGATCTTGCCGCCTTGCTGCCGCGCGGTCCGGATAAACTCGAGCGCCTCGTCGATGCAAGGGCGGATCGAGTCGATCCCGTCGTCGGCGACGTTCTGCATGTCGAGGACCTCGATCGTGCCTTTGCGCTCCTCCTCCCACAGCGAGTTGGAGGGTAGCGCCGGCGACGACGAACGGAACGGCGAAGTGAGGAGCGAGAGACCGCTCGAGCCTTTCGGCGGCGGGTGCAGCGCCGACTCGCCCATCGAGACGACGTGCGTGATCCCGATCGCCTTGAGCATCAGCGCGTTCGAGGCATGGTTGACGTTGCCGAGGTACTGGCGGCCGATATCTGGTCGTCAGTCTCCCAAGTCTTCCAGAAGAGCGGGAATGGCGACTCACGAGGTGCGGCAAGATCCGACTCGGGAAGTGACCCTCAAATGTCGGTCCAAAGAACCACGCATCCTCGACCGGATCGGCGCTGCGCATCCTGCGCTTCGGCCCCCCACACGCGACCTCGATCTCGGCCTCGATGCGCGCCGCTTCTTCCTCGAGGGCGCAGCGAGTCTTGTCGTCGTCGAGGAGCGGGTCGACGACAATCTCGGTCGAGTCGACGTAGCCCGAGTCGGAACGGCCCATGCTCGAACTGCTCAACCCGAGCGTGAGGGTCAAGTCTTCTTCTTCCTGGTCTTGTTGCTGCAAAGGACCGGAGACGTGGTCGTTGTTGTTGGCGGCGGCGAGGTCCTGCGCGGGCGAAGACCGCCTCAACGCCGAGGCAGTCTGAACTCCAAAAGTCGCCACCGCGCGCTGTTCGGCAAGCCACCTGCGCGTGTACCGTTCTTCCTCGTCTTCGCGCTCGAGGACCTCGATGACGCGCTGCTCAAGCTTGAGGACCGTCTCGCGGTCGGCGGTGTAGACGAAGAAGGACCGTTCGCAGTCGATCTGGAGGAACAGGTACGCTTCGCTGACGGCGCAACGGCGCGAGAGCATCACGTAGGCGAGGGCGAGGAGCGACGTCTCGGTGTAGCCGTCGCCGCAGTGCAGGAGGACGCGGCGCGGAGCGTGCGGGTGAGCGGACATCGAGTCGTGCAGTCCCAAGAGCGGGTTCGGCGCCGACTGGTCCCGGATCCAGACGGCGAGGTCGACCACGTGCGCGACGAACGCGTCTTGCGCGCGCGTCGAAGTACCCAACGCCGCCGCGGTCGAGACCGTCTCGAGGTGGACGACCTCGTCAATGTTGGGGCGGAGCAACGTCTTGGTCGTCTCGATCAGTTCGTTGTCGGCGGTCAAGACGGGCTGGACTTCTTCGCACAAGCGACCGCCGAGGTGCTCGAGTTGGTCGAGCACTTGGGTCGCCGAGTCGAGAATGTCGCGCGAGAGGAGCGAGGCCTGGTCGTGCGATTCGATGCAGATGCTGAACGAGCAAGGGTTGCCGTCGTCCATGTTGGCGACGGCTGGGTCGGCGCCGAGCGAACGCTGGTGCGCCTTTGGAACTGGCACGTCTTGAGTGTTGCCGAGCTGTGCGTACACCAAACGTCCACGCCCAGTCAGACGGGCCTCCTAGTCAAGAAGAGGCAGGACCGCCGAATCAAGGAAGGTGGACAGCGAGGACGCACCCAGACGTTGGGTCCAATCTCGGTCGCAGCCGTGAGGACTCGCATCTCTTCGCGCTCGCGCTCGAAAAAGTTGAGCCGGTTCCGCGAGAAGCCGTGCGAGTCGATCGAGACGAGCCGCGGGTAGTGGCGCTCAAACTCGGTGAAAGGGTCTGCCGGCATGGGTCCAGCTCGTCAGTCCTTTGTTCGTGCCAAGATAGCTGTGAGGGGTCGGGTGGACTGACCCGCGATGACGTAGACGTTGTACTCGATGCCGTCCAAGCCGCGCCGTCGGTATTCGCGGTCGATAGCTTCCTTGGCCTTGTAGGCCGTCATGAGGACCGACTGGTCGATACCGTTCTCGCCGTAGACGACAATGTCACTGATGGTGGCATACTTGACCGCCTGGAGGCGCAAGTGGCGCAAGTTGACGTTCTCGAACGAGCGCGGGTTCGGCAACGCAAAGGTCGTTTCGCCCGTTGCGCGACTGGTCGTCAGGATGGTCGACGCGTCAAAGGACGAGACGAGGCGCGCGGCGGGAGCACTGGCCGACGAGATGGACGAGCGCGAACTCGAAGTGAGCTGCGAAAGGGAAGCGGAACTGGTGCTCGTGGAGGACGACGTAGCGGACGACCACGAGTCGGTCGACGAGGCGAGTCCGCGACGGAGCAGGTTGCGCGTCAAGCCCGGACTCGGTTCGGTCGGCATCGGCGGAGCGTGGATGACCGTCAGCCCGCGGTAGCTGCATGTGAAGTGGGTGTCAGTCTACGACGCGGAGACGAGGAGGCCGGCCAACGTTTTCGTCGCGCGCGCGCCAGCATGAGCGAACCCGGAAGTCGGCGACTGACCTCGGTGGCTTGGCAGCTTGCCCTCTCCTGAAACCAAAGTAGTGCGCAGCGGCCGAGTGCGGGATGTCGGCGCCTCCGTGGGCCCACGGGAACAGTTCCGACTCGGGCAACTTGACGCGGCAGTGTTGCTCGTGCAGGTGGGCAAACTCGTGCGCCGACAGGACGCGGACTTGAGGCGTTCCGGGCGTGGTCGAATACAGCGGGAACGCGGTCGCATCGAGCGAGACGAGTCCGTGAGCGGGCACGACGCGACGCTGCTGCTGTTGCGGCGGGGCGGTGGTGCGGAGAGGAGACGGACTCGGACTCGGTCGGCGGGAGGACGTGCGGTGCGTGGCCGTGGGCAGGATGGTGTCCAGTCCGGGGAAGAACGGCGTCGTCGCGAGCGGTGAAGGCGGTGGCATCGCGGCGTCTTCGGCGTCCGAGGTCTGGGCGGCGGCGGCGGCGGACTGGGACGGGAGCGGGTTGCGCAAGAGTTGCGGGTGCAGCTGCACCTCGGGTCCAGCCAGAGTGTGCTCCATCTCCAGCTACGTGTCCGTGTGTGTGTTGGGCGTGAGAGAGAGCAGACGTTGGCCGAGAGAAGTGACAACAACGACGCGTCGCCAAACGCGCAGTTTTGACCGTTTTTTGATTCGCGCGCACGAACCTCGTTTCAGTCATTCAACTTGGCGAGGTGCGTGCGTGTTGATTGTCTCTGGAGCTTTTGCCTAAGGTCGTCTTTCGTATTGTCGTACCTCTCTACCAGTACTGCTCGCCCCATACCCTTGCGCAGCTGCACCGGAGCCGCAGCTTCAGGGAGCAAGGATGCGCGTGATCGTCGTCCAAATTGGCAATCTACGTCGCGACGCGTCAAAAAAACCGGCGAGAGCTCGCGCGCGGCTCTTTGTCTGTTGATGCGGAGCACTCGGAGTACTATCACCGGAACATAATCTGCTTTGCGCTCCTGATCTCAGTGGATGCAACATGGGAGGAGAAGCGAAACTCGGTCCATCGAAAGGCGGCTCTTCGAGGCGCTAGAGGCCCAACGTATGCGCTGATGTCTATATAGTATTTGAGAGGACCCTCTATTGAAGCACGTACGTCTGCGGTTCAAGTGAGTCCAGCGGAACTACAGGGGTGCTTATTCACCCTTCCGGATGCAAGTTCCGAGCGCTGTCTGTGCCTGCGCCGGCTTGGCAGAACGGCGGGATGGCGAGTCGGCGGTCGACAGCGGATCCAGGCAGGGAGGCCCACAATGTATCGTCGAGCTCGCGACCTCATAAGCTAGACCGGATTACACGCGGGTGGCAATCTCGAGGCAGGCCGTCATGTTGACCTTCTCGATCTCGCTCACCACTGCACAGACGCTTTTACCCACGAGCTCAGCCGGATGTTCGGACTGTCTATAACAGTTGGCGTGCAGCTTTGATTGACTCCTTTCGTGCAAGGCAGCGAGTGCGTACTCGTACTTGCCGGCGCCGAGATGAAGCTCGCGTTCTTTTAAGCTTCCCTTCCAGCGGCCAGCTTGACGCTTCTTCTCGCTGTGGACACAGTCAAAGGCAACGCGCGAAGTATAATGAATCGCCGAGCTCGTGCCATAGTCGCTATCGATCATCGACCGGGCCAAGGACTTTTTTTCCTCGTCCGGACACGCCGCGGAATTTCGAGGCGGAACGCGAACCGAGCGCGGGCGGGCGGACCACTTCTGCCATCTCTCCTTACCCTTCAGGGCAGCTGCCATACATCCTCCAGAGTGCAGACAGGCCACAACCGTCCGCGAGCTTCCCTCTGTGCCCCGTCAGCTTGCACAGCGATCGCTCGCACCGCCGACAAGAATGTCTGGGCCCAGCGCCGAATTTTGGGAAAAGCTTTACATTCAAGACGATGCTCTCACGCGTATGGACACGGAGCCCTACAAAGCCTGGCTCAGAGTCATGTTCCGAGGGATCGCGTGGCTCGGGTACAACCGGTTAACAAGTGCGGATCCTGTGTTCCGCGAAAACAAGCGCGAATACTTTGAATCGTGGTGTACATGATGCGACCCACGAGTCTTGACGACCAACCCCAACAGATACAAGGACAAGAAGGCTAGCTTCCTGCGCACCAAGAGGAACTTTCAGTACCTTGTGCGAGTCCTTGATGAAGATTCCACGGATTGGTACCTGGTGAGTGGGTGAACACCAAAGAAAGCAAACCGATTGATCAGCTGATCAAAAATCTCACTGTAGCCTGACCCGAAGATCATCCTCCTCAACGACATTGAGGAGCTCCGCAGCTCTAAACAGGAGAATACTGACCGCTGGAATAGCAAGAGGAGTGCCAAAGCTCGGAAAGCTCGTGAAGCTTGGTGCATGGTACGTCTGTGAGGAAGTCAGTGGTTACTGCATTGTGGGGATATCTTCTGGACAGGCTGAGCCAACTATGGGTGGCACCTGTGCTGGCAATCGAGGCCATTTGATTTGCTGACCAGAGTATGCTTGATGCAGGGGGACGGCGAAGTGAATGACTACAACCACCCGCAGCACTCTGACGACAAGAAGACTAGCACAAAGGACGAAGAACATGCACCTCGTCGGCGGGAGAGGAAGAAAGCCGCCCGAGCAGTAAGTCTGTCAGGGAGTGAGTGATGTTCAACCCGCAAGAGCAGGATTTGGGCAGGCGGTTCCCTCATACACAATGCGTCTGCTGGCTTTGCTGTACAACAGAGCACCTGTCTTGCTAACAGGAGAATGAGTGACTTGACTGTTAACAGCGGATTGTGGCGGCGGAGGCGGAAGCCCGCCGCGACCAGCAGCACGCGGCAGAGCGCCTGTACTTTGAAGGCCCATTCAATGCCTTTGCTGTGCAGCATCAAGCTCTTCCTGCTGCCATCAGCCACACTTTGGAGCGGTGTACCAACCTGCGCAACGAATCGGAACGCCGCCACACGTTTTTCACTCAGGCGCATTCATCCCTGGTTTAGTTTACATACGCCGGCAGGCCTATCTGATGAAAATCTACAGAGGACCTGGAATGCAAAATTACCAGCTATGCAGGCTCCCTACAACCAACAGCAACACATGGATGGGACATGGCTTCAGGCACAAGACTCAAGTCAGAGCCAATGGCGACGTTGGGCAGGATTACTGCCTCCGGCAGATCACTCCCACAGCGAGGGGCCAGGATCTCATCCTTGCAGCAACTACCTAGTACAGCACCCTCAGTATGGGACACAAGCTCCGGTGCGTGATTCCTCAGGCTGCTTCTCCCCGCAGCAACAGCGGTCCGAGCTGCTGCTTGACGCTCATGATCCCGACCACTAGCAGCAGTACCGGCATGAAACACCATTTGCTGCTGCTCAAGCTCCCTACATTCCACAGCCCCCTATTCCATGGCCAAACCGGACCAGGTCCTCCTTCGAGCAAAAACTCTGAAAACGGCTGGAACGGGCATTTGTAGTGAACGAGCGACGAGTTGGTGGAGCGCAAGTAATTTAGATGGTCAATGCCCAAACTTCTAATCAGTCGCGAGAGAAGGCGCTGGGGCTGCGCTTCGTTACTCGGAGAGAATCGCAAAGAAAGAACCCTCGGCCTTCCCGAGCGAGGGTCTACCTGAAAAACAGACTTCTTTCCCCCGAGGCCTACATACGCTCTCATGGTACAGACCCGTGCTCCTCGTTCCGATACCCGCTCCCCACCCACCGACTCAACACCCTCTCGAGCCACCTCGTCTTGCCCAACCCGGCCCCGAGCAACCAATTCCCAAACCTGCCCCACGCCGGCAGCGCCAAGATCTGCGCCGGTAGGAAGAACAGCAAGAAAGACGGGAGGAGGGTGAGCGTGAAGAGGTAGCGGGAGAGGCGTTTGAGGCGCGAGAGGGTCGGGTCGAACGGTTGTAGGTTGGTGAGGTGCGCGAGGTAGGGTTGCGAGAGCGTGTTGAGGAAGGCGCCGCGGAGGACGAGCATGAAGTATCTGCGAGTGCGTGCAGAGAAGTTGTTAGCTTGCACAAGCGGAAAGCCTGCGTGCAGTCGAGCGAGAAAAGAAACGACTCACTCTCGAGTGGGCTGTAACCGCGGCGAATGCGGTGCGACTCCTACCAACAGCTGCGCCTCCGAGATCTCGCCGAGTGGTTTTGACGAATCTCCTTCTGCAAAGCGGAAAGCCCGCACCGGCACACAGTGCGTAGGGACTGTTGGCAGCATTTCCCGCGTCCGGCCGACGACGAGTTCGAATTCGGGGGCGGTCAACTCGTAGGCGATACCCTGTCACCACTGGTTGTCAGCACTACGGAAGAGAGGAGACTGAATGAAAGGGGGTCCTCACTTCAAGATGAGGCGGCAAGGAACCCTTGTACTCCCGCCCAGGCGAGCACCGTTCCCACACCCACCGGCGATAATCCCCCTCCCCCTCCTTCTCATCCTCACTCGAATCGCCCTCCCCGAGACGCCCCTCCTGATCATTGTACCCTTGCACGATCGCCGAACAGAAACACGGCTCGATGAAGGGCACGCCGGCGAGATCCCATGAGAGCCACGCGGTCGGGACTAGGACGGCGGAGGAGGAGCGAGGGGTGATATCTCGGAGGACTTGTCGTTGGCGTGCGGCTGTTACGGATGTCAGTCAGCTGCAGCTCGTGAGAGCGGTAATTCGGGAAGGGCTAAGAGTGGAGGAGGGCGGGGATAGTACCCTGGGAGAGAGACTCACGATGGAGCTGCGCGCCATACAGGATCAGCCATCGAGTATATGAGTCTTCTTCCGCCATGACCGGTGAGCCAGCGTCGTGTGAGAGAGAGCACGAGCAAGCCGCAACTCGGAGCCGAAGAAGAAAAGTGATCGACGCGCACCGCCGGCCGACCAACAGCTGCAGCAGCGTGGCGGGCGCTCCAGGCGGCAGGCAAGCACGTTCGGTCGAGCATGCGCATCGCAAGCAAGCAACAGAACCAAGCGAACCGCGACCGACCGCGGTCAAAGAGAGCTGTGCGCAAGAGGTGCATGTACGCACCCCTCCGTCGCGAGTCTAGAGTGCACGATACACGACTCAGGCGAGCCTCTGTCCAGTTTGACTGGCTGTTCCTCACTGGCGGGCGGCGGCATGGCGATGGAGGGCGGGGTGGTCTAAAGTGCTGATAACGGATGTTTGGTCGATGACTGCCTTATCGCGGACAAGGCACACAGCGGAGGCAGTTGGAGGCGAGAGCTGCCTGCTGCGGCGAGCTCAGCAAAGCGACTGCACAGGTGAACGAGTGCGCGCAGTGTCGTCTGAACGAAAGGGACGAGAGAGAGAAAGAGATGCGCATGTCTGGCAAGACGTCGACGTCGACAGCTCAAGATGACTTGATCGCATGTGCTTGTTACAGAGACTGGATCAGAGCAGGAGTATTACTTCAGAGCATACGTGATTCCGGATGAAGCGGACTAGGGAAAGAAGGACACACAGAAACGGAGGAAGGGAAAAGGGGAATCAGAAAATCAAATGTCTGTCACAAACGCACTATGTAAGAGAACTCAGTCCAACCGCGTCACGAAGCGATTGCTGCCAAAGCCGTCTTGACCGTTCGCGCCCGGCGGAGAAGTCCCGCCGTTTGGCGCGCCGCCGTACAACGACGACGAACCCTGGTCGTGAGGAGCGTAAGACGATGAGAGCCTATGAGCGGCATCGAATGTGGGCCTGGTAGTGCGTAAAAGCACGAAAAGATTTCGTCAGCTTCCAGTCGGGCCAGAGAAGATCAGGCGAAAGAGAAGAGAGGCTCACGGAACCGATCCACTCCTCGGCGAGTTCCCATTCTGCGCCCGATTGACCTGCAACGGCCTCACGTCAAAGCTCGGAGTCGTCGTCGACGAAATCGGCGGCAACTCGCCCTCTCCGGCTTGTTCCAATTCGTGCTGCTGCTCCGCCGACAGGGTCGGGATCGAACTGTCGCGCCACCGTTGTGCGATCGCAGCGCTCTCGGACGAGTTGGGGGTCGCCTGTTGTTGTTGTTGAGAGGCGGGATCGTACTGGTATCCGGAAGCGGAGAATTGGCGCCCTCCACCGATGCCGATCCCGGGAGAAGCGGGACCGCCGCCGCCGCCGCCAACTTGCGAAGGAGGGGGACGACGGAACGCTCCCGCCGGCAGAGTCCGCTTCTGCTCGTTGTTGCCGTTCCCTCCCGAAGTGTTGGAAGAAGGCGCATACAAAGGCGAACCGCCAACTTGGATATCGCCGTACTTGCTCCCGAGCGGTCCGCTCGAGTCGCTCCCTTGCGCGCGGATCTGAATCGGTCGACGCTGACCCGTGTAGGGATCACCACCGGTGGCGACGGGAGCGGGAGCGAAGCGAGAAGACCCGAGCGGGCGCGGTTCGAACGAGCTGGTAGCTGCAGCGGGCGAGCTCGGCACGTCCGGAAGACCAGCACCGTACGGTGTCGGACTGGCGACTCGCGCGCTCTGCCGCTCCGCCGAGACTTGCCGCGCTCGCGGTTGCTGCTGCTGCTGCGAGTATTCACCGTTGTACACCGCTGCATCCGAGGGAGCGTTCGTCGACGCTGCTGCACCGGTCGCGTACGAAGGAGGGTAGGATCCAGCCGCTGCTGCTCCCGATATCGCCGTTGGAGTGTACGACCTCCTTCGCTGATCCGCATACTGATCGTTCGAGTTCGGGACCACCGCCGACGAGTCTTGAGACGCCGCTGCCTGGTGGGCGTAATCGCTCGCGCGGAAATCGCGCTGTTCTTGATCCGGATCGGGCGAAGCGATCTGTGTCATGGCCGGCGTGGCAACCTCGACAATGGGCGAGAGCGGGTTCTGCTGCCCACCTGCGGCGGGAGATTCGGCTCCCGCCAGCGGTAGAGGCGTCGGGTGATATTCCTCCGTCGGCGTGGGCCCTTCCCCGTGCGTCTGCCGCGTGTACACGCTCGGGCTAACCGCCGTCGCCGCTTCGTACGCGTCTGAGTGGTCGCCGACGGTATGCTGTTGCTGAGACTGCGCCGCCGCCGCATCCTCTCGAGCTTGTGCCGCCTCTCGCGCCTCAACGTCCGATCCCACCGCTGCGTCGTGTGAAAGTTCTTCGTGCGCGTACTGCTGCGGAGTTGCCGAGTCGTGATCGGGCTCGAGTTCGCTACCCATGTAGGCGAGACTGGATCGGTCAACCGAAGATCGCAGATCCGCAATCGGAGGAGCCAGAGCCGTCGAGGGCGAGGCGGGCGTGACCTCTGCCGTGGTCGAAGTTGTACCGGTACGGGCGGAAGAAGCAAACGCATCGTGTACGGGCGTGGCGGTCGGAGCTGCTGCCGAGTCGGGTTGATATGGCTGCCGACGCGCATCCGACCACTGGCTAGTCGCGTCGTCGCCCATCGGTTGGAACGAGCTAATCGGCCTAAAATCGGGCAGAGGCTGCAGTCGCGGTCCCGGCCCATGTCGCAAAGATCCCTCCGAAGCGCCTGCATCTGCGGCAGCCGCCGGCGAGTGGGAGGGTTGCTCGTACGGCGACGAGTACGATCCGTATGAGGGTTCGTCGCGGTAGTGCGCGGCGGCGGGGGTCTGGGGACCGTAGTCGCCGCCATTCGGGTCGACTCCTCCGACAGGTCGGATCCCCCCCATCTCGTCGTACTGATCACGTCCTCCGAGTCCGGACCCGTCTCCATAGCCCGGCTGAGACGGATCTCCGTGACCGAGTTGAGACCGGTACGTATCGGTCGCGTAGCCTCCGCCACCGTGATGTTGCGCCGCGAACCCTTCCGTGATCGGTGCGGGGTTGAAGACCACATCCTGCAAGCACCGTTGCGCCTCGCTGAGGAGTTCTTCAGTGCGCGAGTAGCCGTCGTAGTAGGCGCGCGGTTGGCCCGGTTCGGTCTCGTCGGTGGGCAACATGTCGACCATGAGTTTGCCGAGTTCGGCGATGATGACGGTCTTTTCCGCCAGTTCGAGCATGGCCCCGAGCTTGAGGGACAGGGCAGCCCGAGTCGCTGCGCGCTTAAAGTCGCCGAGCCTGGAGGGGGCGGCAGAGAACGGTCAACGTCCCCGCTCTCCCGGAAGCGAGATGGGAAGAGGTCTCGACCCACCTCGTCTCTTCGGTCAAAACGCTGTGCTCGAGCCCGACCATCTCTTGCTGCATGTCTCGCAGGCGCTGTTTCTGGGCTGGGAGATCCTTGTTCTCCTCCTTCATCTTGGACACCTTGCGATCCTGCGCCTCGATCCTGCCCCCGAGCGAATCCCGCGACTTTTTGAGGCCCGCGAGCGTCTCTTCCTTGCTCCGGATCTCTTTGAACCGGATGCTGCAAGCGCGGGGGCATGGTCAGCCTCGCCGCGTGACATTGCCTGCGCAGGGGGGCTGGTATCGGGACGCACCGGTAATTGCCGTTGTGTTCCGCATAGGCCATCTCGGCTTTCGACAAGTAATCGTACAAGGTACAGACCTTGCTCACAACGTCCTGTGAACCGCCGGGACTTGTCAATTGTCTTCCTACAGGACGGGTGACGAGGGGAAGAGAGACTGACGTTCAAGTCTGGACCCTCTGCGCCTGCCCATTCTCTCAGCGCGTGAGAAGCCTTGTCTCGCTCAGCTGCGAGTCGTTGTGCCCTGTTCCGCACACGTTCCGAGGGAGAGGTCAATACACCGTAGACCCGCCGCTATGGGTGGGTCCCGCGTCTGAAATCGGATCGGACCGGGGCGACGGAACTCACTGGTCGACGAGCTTGCGTTCGGACGTGATGCACTCTTGCAAGAGTTTGATATCGCGCGGTCCGAGGCTCACTCGCGAGTTGTGCGCTGCGTAGAGCAGGCGGGAGTTGGAAGGTTTGCAAGTTGATGATGAGGTCAGAGGTCGAGAGAGAGCCAGCGGGGGGAGAGCGCGGACGGACCGAGTTTCTGCCTGAACGACTCCATCCTTGCGCTTGAATACACCTCAATCGCTTTGTCTTTGTCGGAGCAGCTCGTGGGTGGAGAGGAGAGCCCGCCTACCCGAGGAGGGAGCGAGGCGGTGCAAGCCTGCGCGCGTGTTTGCAGCGAGCGGCTGCTGCAGTCCAGATCGACATCCAGCTTGCAAGAGTGGGGAACTACTAGCCAGCCACAAACAGGGGGAACGCGGGCTCATGTTCTCGAGAGAGACATGCAAGCTTTGCAGATAGGGCACTACTCAGAGTGAGGACAAAGGAGAGGGCATGCATATAGGCGTGAGATCAGGCAGCCGACTGGACCGCCGCCGGAGGAAGAAGCGCTTCGAGGAGAGCGATCCCGCGCTGGATGATCTGGTGCAGAGGCAGCGGCCACGGAGCGGTTCGGAGCGTCTCGAGTGCCGCAGACATGCCCTCTTGAAGCGTCGGCATCGTCTGATCCGCCGCCGCCTTGTGGTCGCCTGAGAAGGGAAACGGGAGTTTCAGACGCGGCCTTTCTTGTCCACCAGCGCACGAAGGGTGTACATACCTCGGAGCCGGAGCGCAATCAGCACGAGACCATGCAGGTAGACGGTGATGGCGAGCGTATGCGAAACTTGAGGACCTGCCAACGGATTCGCCGCGACCAGTCGCGCTGTGTCGAAGAACGTCAGTGCTCGGAGTCAACTCAGCCCTTCAAAGGCCGATCGTATGGCTATGGCTCACCGGCACGGACTCTCCACAGCTCTTCGAGTTCGTCGTCCTTGGAAGCGCCGACCTCATCCGCCATCGCCTGGAGCCTGCAAACTTCAACATCGAGCAGCAACTCGGCCATCGCCATTGCCGGATTCCCCCCCTGCTCCACCGCCGCCGCCGTCGTCGTCGCCGCCTGACTCTCAACGAGGTCCAACAACCGCTGCGAGAGTTTGTCGAGCTCTCGTGGCCTCGGTGGGCGAGGTGCCGTCGAGGCGTGATAGGCGCGGCAGGAAAAGTCCAATACAGCATGCAGAGAGGCGAGCGCCGTCGCCGCGGCAGCTTTCTGTTGTTGTTGTTGTTGTTGTTGTTGTTGTTGTTGCGCAAGGAGCAGTTGATGCTGGGTCGTCGCATCGTCCGGCGACGTTTCGGCTCCTTTCCGTTTCAGGGCCGCGGTTGCTGTTGTCGGTGATTGGGCGGCGTACTGGGAGAGTGGAAGAGGTACGAGAGGGACGAAAGAAGAAGGCGGCGGCAGAGTCGAAAAGGAGGTTGGGTCGAGAGACGATTGCCGATCCAACAAGGGCGCCCAGCACCTGTTGGTTTTTTTCGTCACACACACACGAGTTGGGTCAGTTCCCGAGCTCATTCTAGGCGGGTCGGAGCACGCACACTTGAAGCTCCAAGAACCGCCACCACAAAGCCCTCCTCTCGTCCGCGTCATCTTGCCCTCCTTGCCCTTCTTCTCCTCCTCCTCCCCCGACGGGCTCGACGTGCAAGCCCAATTCGTAAGCCGCCGCCGTGATCTGTGGCAAGTTCTCGAGTACGACCGGGATGTCGGGAGGTCCGTTGAGGCCGATCAGGCAGGACTGGATCACCAGGAGGCTGGCGCGGAAAGCTAGGAGAAGACAGCGGGCGAAGTTAGGAAGGCCGACTCGGGGGTGGATGTTGGCTTCCTCAAAGAGAGAGAGAGAGACTACTCACTCTCGCAGGTAGGTTTGCGCGCAAAGCCTAGAGTCGCGAGAATGAAAGGCGTTAGCAGCGAAAGGAAGAGGAGTCTCTTTGAGCTCGGCTGCGTCGTCGCCGGCGCGCGCGCAAACTCACCACTCTCGACGAGAAGCCTGCCCGCTTCTTCCAACCAAGTCGCGCCCGCCCGAGTCTTGTTCTCCGTACAGCCAATCGAAGCCCACTCGGCTTCCGTCATGGCCATCGCGCCCATCGCCATACTCGCCAAATACATCGATCGCCACCCTTTTGTCATCGTCGTCGTCGTCGTCGTCGTCGTCGTCGTCGTCGTCGTCGTCGGGTCGGCCGCCCCGGTCCCATTCCCGTTCGCGTCGGCACTCGCCCAATGCGCGTTACATTCTTGCAAGAACCGATGTGCGACGGTCGGACCGGGGAGGAACAACTCGAGGGCGGGTTCGAGTCGCGAAAAGTAGGTCGAGATGCACAGGTGCGATTGGTGACTCGTCGGTTGGTACAATTCGCCGCAGGGGTTTCGGCTGGTCGAAAAGAGAGGAGGAGGAGGAGGAGGAGGAGGCGGTGGGATAGAAGCGGTTGTTGAGGTGGTCGCGATTGGCGGCGGCGGCGGCGGCGGCGGAGATGTGGACGAGGAAGGTGGTGGTGCTGCTGCTGCCGGCGGCGGGGAAGAATACGCCGAATCGCACAACTCGACCTGAGGAATTTCGAAGTCAAGGGGAGAAAAAACAATAAGTCGAGTTCAAACCACCTCCTCCTCGGACGAGAGTTGAGAGCGCACCTGCGAGATCAACCGAGGCAAATCGATGTCCCCCTCCTCCAATCTGACCTTGTCGAAAGGTGCCTCCCTCCCCTCAACCAACACTCTCACCAGCGCTCTCCTCGTCTCCCTCTTCTTCAAGTCGTACCCGCCCCTCCCCCCGTTAAGGTGGTTCTGATTGGCTCCTTCTTTTTGTGCGGATCCAAAGAAAGAAGCGTGAATCCGAGGGGGGATGACGATCTGTTCGGCCGTTGAGGACGAGATCGAGTAGTGACTGCCAGGGGTGGCGACCGCCGCCCCCGACGCCACCGACATGGTTTCATCATCATCGTCGTCGTCGTCGTCGTCGTTGTCGTTGTCGGCTATGGGTAGACCGTACTCGTACTGCAACGACGACGAGGTCGACGCTTGCCGTCGGTGATAGGGCTGACGATCCGGTCGCTGCTGCTGGGGAGGAAGCGGAGGATCGAAACCGGCGTGGGGAGAGGGCGAACCGGTCATGATGCCCGAGAAGGGCGACGACCCCGACCCCGGAGGTACAGGCGACATGGTCGCGTTTGTATTCGGGTTGATCTCTTCCGCCTCGTCGCCGTCGTCGTTTCTTCGGCCCTTCTTTGGTCCCCTCCTCCTCCTCGGCGGCGCCGCAGTCGGCGTCTTCTTCCTGCCACCCTTCGCGTCGCGCCGACTTGCCGAGCCAGTAGAAGTCGCAGCCGGAGGAAGAGGAGGAGGAGGACTGCTCCCCATCCCCATCCTCGCGCTCGCGCTCGTCGAAGCGCCGCCTTCCTCCTCCCCCTCGTCGTGGTCCGCATATCGGATACCACCAGCCCACGCTGTCGTCGCTTCTTCCCTACCCGCAGACGACGACGGCGTTTTGGATCTCGTCCTCGGTCGTTTTGCTGACCGTCCTCCTCCTCCAGCCACTGCTGACGACGACGACGACGATCCCCCTCGCTCGACAGCTTGATCATTGTCGTCATTCTTCTGCCCCTGTTGCCGAGATCCAACCAACGACGACGAGGACGAAGTGGGTGGTTGGGGTTGAATCCCCGAAGCAGCCGCCGCGACCGCAGGAGAGGGGGACATGGCCGCGAGGGCGAGGTCGGCTTCGGTCCAGGGTTTGCCGCCGCGTTGGTGAGGCAACAGAGGGGTCGTGATGCAGGTTTCGTTCCGCTTCATGCAGATCGTGCAGCGCGGACTTTTGCGGTCGCAGCGGACTGTTTTGCAGTAGATGGGTGGCGGGGGTTGTCAGTTTCACGTCGCAGAGCAGGTTGCAGCTGTGTCTCCTTCGGGAGAAGGTCTCCTCTTCCTCCTGTTGTTTGGCGATCTCGAGTTTGCCTGTGCCGACGTATCGGTCCGGGAACGCAAAACTCGGGGGTTTTGCTCCGAGAAACAGGCGGGGGCAGGAAGACAACTCACCTTTCCGATCCCTGCACCGATCGCACGCCCTCAAACCAGGGTAGACGGGCGCGGACGCGTCGAGGGCGGAGAAGGACAAGTCGACGTCGACGAGGCTGGCTCGACTCCGCGTCGCGATGGCCGGTTTGCTCGAGTCGTCCGCTCCGTCCTCGGCGGCGGCGTCCATACTGAGCGAGAGCGGCGGCGGCATGATCGATGGCGCTTGTCCTCTTTGCTTGCTTGCGCGCGCTCGCTAGTCCGCCTCGTTTTGTGTGACCGCAAGGTAGGGTGCGCCGCCGCGTGTGTGTGCCGTCGAAGCGATGGTGTTCAACAACCGTCCGCCTCTCTCGGACCTCGCACGTACTCGATCGCGACGTAGATCGGGTTTTGGCGGTTGTGTGAATGGCCTGCGTATGGTCGCGCGGTCCCTGGATGGGTGTAGAGTTGGGCCGAGAGGTGTCGGAACTGTTGGTTGTTGTCGGAGGCGGTGGGCCGGTTCAGGCGGCCACACGGAGGTTCGGGGGCGAGGCGCAGGAGGGTAGAGCGGGTGCTGTATCGTCAGCGAGTCCACTCCGAATGCCCTTGCTGCCTGTCAGCGTGAGAGCTGCGTGAGCGGTACGCGGACAAGGAGGAGAGAGAGGCGAAACTCGAATCCGACCTCTCGCTCTCGGCGCACTGCTACAGTCTAGCGAGTATTAGTCGAAGGGTTATGGCAACTCCGAGTACAGTCCTCGTCACTCCTTTCGCTCCAGGTACCGCACTCATTCGCTGACTTGTCGTCATCGCACACGACTTGAACCGACGGGGAACAGACGAGCGATTGATCTACGGCGCAAAGACCGACTCGGTCGACTTGATGCAAGAAGTGTTGAATGGCTCGGAACCGTACGACATCAACCACCAGGACGGGCTCGGCAACACCGGTCAGTTCTCTCTCATGTTGCGTGTTGACCGAGGTGGGGGAGCGAGCGTCCAGTCTCGGACGAGGGGAGTGTTCGCTGTCGCAAGGAGGAAGGGGTCATGATGGCACAGTCCTGGCCCCTGCACCGAGCTCGGGTCCGAGTCCCCGTTGCCTTGCGGCTTGCTGACACTCCCTCTTTCCCGTCTTTTCGCTCAACTCCCACGCAGCCCTGCATTACGCGTAGGTCCCAGCGTCCCTTTTGCTCTTCCTCTGATTCCCTTTACCCATAAAGCCGCAAACCTCGCTGACGAGTCTACACCCCCCGCGCAGCGCCGCGACCCCCTCGCCCGACGCGCTCTCGCTCCTCCTCGACCTGGACGACACCGACGTCGATTTGCAGAACCGCCTCGAGAATGCCACGCCGTTGCACCTCGCGGTCAAGTTGGACCACCCGGCGGCGAAGCAAGGGGTGATTGGGATGTTGCTCGATGCGGGGGCTGATCCGAGGTGAGTCCGCGTTCGCGCTTTTGCTCTTTTGTGCTTCTCGTTGTATTTGCATGCAGAATAGCGATCTGACTAACTCACGCTGTCCCTCTTCACTCCCTTCATTGTGCTTGTACCTTCTGTCGCCTCCCCCGCTCTCCTTCCGGACCGACCCGCCTTCACCCTTGGCCGAAATCGGGTACGCAATCCCCGGACGACGCACCCGCACCCCAACAGCATCAAAGACAAGCACGGCCTGCGCGTGCTCGATTACCTGCGACCACAATCGTCCGACACGGACAAGGAGATTGTCCAGATGTTGAGGATCGCGATGGCGGAACGGACCACGGGAGGCGATCGGGTCGACGCGGTGCGGAATAACCCCGATTTGGCGAACGATGACGACGATGATGATGAGGGGAGTGGGAGTGAATCGGATTGAGAGGAGGTGGGAATATCATGCGTGCGAGCGGGAGAAGGTCCACCTCGGGCGTACGCGGAGACGAACCTTGAGGCGGAGATGCTGTAGTACTATCACTAGAAAGAGACGGGACAAACTCTCCACCAACCTGTTCACAAGCATTCACGAGTTACTAAGTAAGCTGAACACAAAATGGCCCGGTCGCCGGCTTTCGAAAACGTCGTCACTCGCTCTCGCTCGGATTTGGTCACAGCTCTCTTCTCCTCCTTAGCCAACCCCCCCACCGTCTCTCGGAATCCATACTCACGTTACTGGAAAATCGACTCTTGTCCGTGTATGACTTGCTACAATCCCAAACTTGCACGTCTTTACGCATCAAGCTCGGAGAGGTGCCGCGCCCTGCTTGAAGGAAATTCAATTTTCCTTTGTCGCACCGCGTTGACCGTAGATGAGGCGCTGGCGGTGCGAGAGATGGACAGCTCCGAGAGACTGTGCTCCGTGGAGATGGTGACTTGCAGGAGCCGGCTGTGCCTGCCTGTCCCCGCGCAGGTGAGCATCGTATGTTTCACCTGCAGGATTCTTATGGACCAGGCGCGGTTGCAACTGGGGTATATATTGGGAGCCCTCAGCTGGTTGCAACTAAAGTTGTGTAATAGGTCAGAATCCGGTGATTGACCGTGGAGGGAGAGCCCTTATAGACAGGAAGGACCGGACCGGACAGGCACGCACCGGATTCAACGGAGCCAGCTGTGCCGCACCAGGTACGCATCCTAATGTACAGGAAGAGTGTCGCTCAGTACGTCTTGTAAACGAGAAACTCGGAAGACGGAAGCAAGCTCAACCAAAAAATTGCGACCCGTTCATAGCGTGATGTGGGCAGCGGCGGGGCAAGAATCAGAAGCAATTAACGAATCAGTAAGGGGTGAAGCACCATGCATACTCCGTCACGCACAGATGGCCACTGGAGATGAGGAGGCAACTGCTCCTGAATCTCTTCAGACCTCTGACACGGCCCAATACGTGAAGTGGTTAGCACTTGTTCTCCAACACTTGCTGAGATCCAGATCACATACAAGCACATTCAAAAAATGCTCTTGGTCTGTGGAGTGTTTCTGGCCGCACACGCGGTCAGTCATGCTTCTGGGACTCTCCTTTTGCACTGGGCGGAGAGAAGAGTGGACCAACAAAAATCTTGATCGCTTCTTGTTCTGCGTGTTGCAGTTGCGCTCCGGCAGTCGGGACATTCTTCTCCAGCTCGCTCCAAACGGTACTGATCCCTCTCCCGAAGGCGCTCCTTTCACCGCGAGTCCACCTTGGGTAGTATTCAAATTCCTTGCTCACGTACGCAACTGCTGCGAACCAAGAGTTAACAACGGCATACTCTCTGATTCCGAGTTTGCGTGTAAATTCGTCGATATTGTCGAGGCAGGCGCGTGTAACTGGCGTAAGGTCCGAGCCAAAGTCTAGGTCGCCGAGCGTAAAAGGCCTGTGCAGGCGAACATTGCCGCCAGGCGTTCTGGATTCTGCAGAGTCTGGAGCGAGCGAGTGTCCTCCGTCGCTTGCCAACGGATTGTCAGGTAGCTGAGCATCCCTCTGTCAGAGTAGTCACAACATGTCAGTCCAGCAATGAACTGCTTCAGACACACTTGGATCCAGAATACCTACCATCATGAACAAGAATCCGCTGGCACTTGTCGAATGGCCCTTTGACAAACATCATCAGTGATTCTTCACTCCCCTTTGTGTCGTTGTGCTTGTTTGCACTGGGCCGAGAGGAACGTACAAGAATTCTGATAGCTGCATCTTGCGTGTCTTGCCCTGAAAGGTTCGGGCGAGAGAGAGCTTGCCTAAGGTCCTCCCGGACAGAGTTGAGTCCTCTGGTCAAGGCACCCCTCCTTTGCCCAGTCCAGTCGGGGTACCTTGTCTTGCTGACAAAGGCCATGTTCGTGAACCAAGACTTAACAGCATCGACATCCTGAATTCCGAGTTGGTGCACGACTCCGGCAATCTCTGCGAGGGCTGTTCGTACAGCTGAAGTGACCTCGGGGCCAAAGTCCAGGTTGCCGAGCATGAAACGCCGGCCCTCCTTCCAATCTTGTTCATAATCTGGCACTCTGGCCATTAAGCAAGTAGGATCGCTGAAGGCTGGGCAGGATTTGTGAGATCTCACACGTGCTAGCTTGTCCGAAAAGGGAAGAAGGAAGGAAAGAACGCCAAGCTGGAGGCTGGACGTCCTGGACCGCGCCGGGCACGAGCGGCTTGTCCGCGGACCCGCTTGTCCGCGGACCGAGCTGCGCCTGCGATGGCATGTCGCGCCATAGCTCGCGTAACGGTGCCTCGGAGTACTGTTGCAGATTCAGACCTTGGATGCAGCAGAGCACAGTGGTGATTGGCCGAGGAACGCCGACTGGCAACGCTCACGCGATGATACGACGGGAGCATTGGCCGAGAGTTTGCATACATACGCGTCAAGGCCGACATGCCTTTGGTCCCTCCACTGCGCTATGTAAGGATGAGTGGTAGCGAGCCGGACGGAGAAGGAGGAGGCTGCGTGTGCGCTGCTATGATGCTGAGCGATGCTGTGTGCTTTCTCGTCGTCGCCGTTCAAACTTGGCTTTGTCGTGTGGACGGACAGATTTTGCCTCAAAGACACAGTAGAAGCTATCAAGTAGCAAATGCTGATGGTATTGTAACCGGAAAAATGGACAATCTCCACAGCTTGCTTGACCCTCTCCAGGAGTCTCTAAGTAAAGTTTCAGTTTCCGGGTCACACTCACCAGCAGATCAATCCTACTTTGTAGCATGACCAGTCCCGCCTTGTTCACCATAGATGATACGCTGACGCGGCGAGAGATGGACGACTCCGAGAGACTGTAGTCCGTGGGGATGCTGAAGATGAGCAGAGTCTCGAGCGGCAGCCTCAGCTTGCTCGCGCCGTAGCCGTCGCTCCTCCTCCTCCCTCAGGTGAACATGGGCCGGTGCATCTGCAGGATTTCTATTGGGTGGTGGTGTCTGCAGCTGAGGTAGATGAAGCGGGCCCTCAGCTTGCTGCGACTGCATTAGTGTAACGGGTCAGAATTCGGTGGTTGGCCGTAAAGGGAGGAAGACAACAAGGACCGGACGGCACAGGTACGCACCGGATTGAACGGAGCCAGCTGTGCCGCACCAGGTACGCATCCTAATGTACAGGAAGAGTGTCGCTCAGTACATCTTGTAAACGAGAAACTCGGAAGATGGACGCAAGCTCACCCAAAAAATTGCGACCCGTTCATAATGTGATGTGGGCAGCGGCGGGGCAAGAATCAGAAGCAATTAACGAATCAGTAAGGGGTGAAGCACCATGCATACTCCGTCACGCACAGATGGCCACTGGAGATGAGGAGGCAACTGCTCCTGAACCTCTTCAGACCTCTGACAGCCCCGGCCCCATACGTGAAGTAGTTAGTACTTGTTCTCCAACACTTGCTGAGATACAGATCACATACAATCACATTCAAGAGTTGCTGGTGGTCTGTGGAATGTTTCTGGTGGCACACGCGGTTAGTCATGCTTCTAAGATTCTCCTTTTGCGGCGGAGAAGAGGGACCAACAAAAGTCATGATCGCTTCTTGTTGAGCCTGTTGCAGTTGTGCTCCGGAAGTCGGGACAATCTTCGGTAGCTCATTCCAGACTTTACTGATCCCTCTCCCGAAGGGGCCCCTTTCCTTGCGACTCCATTTGGGATAGAATACCTTGCTGACGAATGCAACCGCCGCGAACCAAGCACTAACCACACCATACTCTCGTAGTCCGAGAGCGCGTGTGGTTTCGTCAATGTTGTTGAGGCAGGCGCGCGCAATTCCTGTCAGGTCCGAGCCAAAGTCTAGGTCGCCGAGCTGAAAAGGCCTGTACGGCTGAACATCGCCGCCAGGCATTCCGGCCTTTGGGGGCGAGTGAGGAAGATGGAGCGGGCGAAGGTTGATGCTAAGCAGGAGGAGAACCAGGCAAGTGGTCAGCTAGTCCGAAAGGAGATGGGAGAAGGAAGGGAAAGAACGCCAGGCTGAACCGCGAGGGGCAGGAGCGCGAGCGGCGCGCCCGCGGACAAGCCGGTCCGCGGACCCACCTGCGGTTGCATATGTACTGCTGCGCACGTGCGCGCGGCATGCACAACACAGCCAGATGCGGCACACACAATGGTGCAGGCGTGAACCTTCATAGCAGAGCAAAGTGGCGATTGGCCAAGCGACACCGAGAAACATCGAGCATTGCGGAGCGGCGCCGATGCGGTGACACGGCGGAAGCATTGGCCGACAATTGGTGCATGGGTTGAGGACGGCAGACTGGTAAGAGTTTAGCTCCTCTGGAGGGTCATGTAAGGGTGAGTAGTAGCGAGTCGGACTTTGGCGGAAGGGCGAGGCGGTGTGTGCGACGTTACGATAAAAGTTGGGCATGCGGCCGTGTTCATGGTCCAGACTCGCCCTCCCCGTGCGTGCAATGAGATTCTTTCTCAAAATGGGAGAAGTTCTCAAACAGAGGACGCTGTAGGAACATCACGAAAAATGGACACTTTGTTTGTTGACCTCTCTGCCCAGTTTCTAAGTACAGATTCAACTTCCGTTCATCCACTAGGGTCCTGCTCCGCAGCCCGTCCCTCCGCGTTGACCGTAAATGATGCGCTGGCGGGGCGAGAGATGGACGCCTCCGAGAGAGGCTGCGGAGGAATGAGCAAGGTGTTGCGCAGCAGCCGCAGCTCGCCTGTGCCGCTCCGCTTCCACCTTCTGCTGAACATCAGCCAGTGCAGCCGCAGGATATTGAAGAACCACAGGAGGTTGTAATTGGGGTAGATGTGGGAATCCCTCGTGTTGTCGCATCTGAAGGGTCGAGTGTTTTGGGTCAAGATCCGGTGGTCCACTGTGGGCGCGCTTGAAAAAGAAAGGGGATGAACGAGTACGCACAGGGTCAATCGCACGCAATTGGGGTACAGTAGTATCCAAGAGTGGATCACGCTTGCGGGCATTCCTCGCCTGGAAATCGGAGATAGACGGGAGTGCAATTCGGTCTTGAAGATAGCGAGGCGGTGGCTGATTTAGTTGCGGGTCAGAGAGTGGATCAGTAGGGTTGTGCGCTCTTGATGAAGTGTGTAATACAGACTGGAGCTTCGGGCAGCGCAACTTCATCCGGCAGGTGCACCTTCCTCTATTGATTCGACAAGGAAAAAAAAAAGCATCGGTCGTCAGTTGCTCTCGGGTGCTTTGGCTCCAGATCACTCACAACAATCTCCAAGGGATGTCCATTGGTCGTAGAATGTGCCTGTAGCAAGGAATGTTATTTTTGCCTCTCGAGAGCCTTTGTGAGTGAGCAGGGAGGTACGCACAAGAGCGTTGATTGCGGCAGTCGGGTCATCCGAGGGCAGCTCGGTCAGAACACGACTGAGCCCTTGCCCGAATTTTTTCCTCCTGTCGGTGTCCCATCCGGAGTAGTATGTCCTGCTGACATAAGCCATCGCCTCGAACCATCGAACAACAGTGTCGTCCTGCTCGACGTGGAGGTTGCGGAGGACGGTGGTGATCTCGGTGAGGCTCTTTTTCGCGTGGTCAGTGAGGTCCGTGCCAAAGTCCAAGCCGCAGACTTCAAAGTGCGGACGACTGCGAGGGTTGCTCCCCCCTGAGGCTTGTCCGTTGGAGCGGCGACGGGGCATGCTGGCTTGACTCGAGCTGAGCGATGAGGTACAGCAGGAGTTGACGCAGGTACCGGGCAAAGGCAGGGAGTTTTCCGCAAGTACCAGCTTGCGAGCTGGTGTATGGAAAGAAGGAGAAAAGAGACCTTAGGGATGTCGTACAGTCCACGCTGGAACCCGCGCCGGGGCCGCTTCTTTGCACCGGCTTGTCCGCGGAGAGATGGGGAAATGACCACGCCACGTATAGCTTGGCGCTTGGCCAGCTCGGGCACGTAGACGCGTGGTCACATTCAGCTGCGAGCAGAGAAATGAGGGCTCCCTTTCGAGGAGACGATGTCGGGGCGTACGATGAGCGATCAACCCTCGGATTCCAAGTTTAGCATGATAATAGCGCTGCGTTGTTGGTTTTGGCTGCCGAGAAGCCAGCCTGGGCGGAGTACGGCGATTCCATGTGAAGTGCAGAAGAGAGAAATTCAAGGACACGACCATTGCGTTTTCGCCCGGCCCGCCCACGTACCAGCTAGCATACGAAGGACGGCAATACGCTCGAGTGCAACTTGAAACCCTTACTGGCGCGCTCAACCGCACGTCGAACCAGGCGACCGCTCCGACCACCTCTCCCCACCTGGGCCGACGGGCGAACTGCTCGACGATGGCGGCGACAGCAGGCGACGCGGCGTTGCAGGACCCATTCAGTCCCAGCACCGTCACTACAGCAATCGAGCCACCCAAGCCGCGCCCGGAGTCTGTCACCGCGCCGCTGCACCGCCCAACGTTCACTCAAGTCCTCTCGGCCGCAGACTTGTCCGCCGTCCTGAGCAGTACGGCCACTGAAGACGACGACGACGACGCGTCAGAAGCAGTCGGCCAACTCCCGAGTGCTCCGCCGATCTCGCACTCGCTCCTCGCGAGTCCAGACTTTGACGCGTCGTCGTTCCTCCTCGCCCGTCGACTCACGCCGCTCGACCAACTCCGCTCAGAACTCCGCGAGTACCTCGCCAGCTTGAAACAGTCTCTCGTCGGAGTCATCAACGACGAGTACGAAGCCTTTATCGGTCTCTCGCTCGGGTTGAAACAGGCCCATGTCTCGCAATCGCTCGCGCGCGTGCGGAAACCCGTCCTCCAAGTCAGGAACGAGGTCGTACGCGTCCAGGACGAGTTGACCGCCATGCAGGACGAGATGAGCTCGGTGCTCGAGCAGAGAAAGGAGGCCCGCGAGGCGAAAGCCCTTCTGAGGAGGTTGCTCGCGACCGACGAGGCCGTCGAAAAAGTCGAAGCGCTCCTGAACCTCGACTCGCCGCCTTCCTCGTCCTCAAACTCCCTGAAGAAACCGCGGAGAGCTACCATGTGCGTTGCAGTCGGGTTCCTCACCAGGAAGCGCTCGCTAACCCACGCCCTGCGCAAAGCAGCTCGATGGTCGCGGATTCTCCCACGAAGCGACTCGAACGGATCGCGAGCGAGTACACTCACATGCAATACCTCGTCAACCGCGCCGGACCCACCCTCCCTTTTATCCGTTCGCTCGAACCGGTCCGTCTCTCCTTTCTTTCTCCTTTTTTTTTTGGTTCTCCTCCTCCTGACAGGTCTCTGCATAAACGTTGCAGCGCATCGCGAGGATCACACAAGCCCTTCGCGCGGAGCTGTCCGACCTACTCAGCGCAGTCCTCGCCTCTCGACCAATCTCTGCCTCTCCCGCCTCCTCAAACAACACTACCCAGGCGAACTCGTACCGTCACGATCTCCTCACGACGCTACGGACGTTCCTTTCCCTCGGAATGGTGCACGAAGCGGAAGAGATCATGAGGACGGAACTCGTCCAGCCGTTTGTGCGACGGACGGTCACGCGCGAGAATCTCGTCGCGGCGAAACCGTTGCCGCCTTCGCCGGCGCCGAATGCTTTCGCCTCCTCTACGACTGCTGCTGCTGGTGATAGTGGTGGTGGTGATGACGAACCCAACGAGCCATCACCGACGAATGCGACCACGACCACGGTCCCCGCCCCTTATCGGATCGAACGCCTCCCGCTCCCGACTCAACCACCCCCTCGAGACGGGACCAACCTCGTCCCGCTCACAACCTTGTACAACCGGATCCTCGAATTCGTCGAGCGGGAATGCGGGACCGTGTTGGATGTGGCCGAGAGGGTGTTGGATTCCCCGTCGTTGTTGTCGCCGCGGTCTGGAAACGACTCGGCGGCGGCGACGGCGGCGGCGGCGGTGCAGGAGGAGGTTGGCGGAGCCGGTGGGGGCGACAAGAGGAGACGAGTCAAGAAGGAGGATGAGGAGGACGGGGACGAGGCAGTCTCGCGATTGGGAGCAACATCAGCAGACTCGGCGAAGGAGGACGATGGCGACGGCGGCTCCGAGATCATCGCCGGGTTCCAGGTGTTGAACAATGTGGTCGTCGACGAGATTGCCAAGGCTATCACGGGCGAGTTGGGTGGGGTCGTGTTTGCTGCGGGGCGGCCGACCGTGTTCCACCAGGTGCGCTCTGTTCCTACTCTTGCCTTCTTTTCTTTCCTTTCACTTTTCGGATGCGGCTGTCCACCGCGGGCAACTCGAATCGCCCCCCCTGCGCGTATCTTCTCGCGTGAGCTGGGCTGATCATGATGAGAATCAACTCTCGCAGCACTACCGCCTCACAACTCTGTTCCTCTCTCGCCTCGAAGCCCTCTCGCCGACCCTCCCTCGCCTACAAGCGCTCCGGTCTCATCCGAGCATGACTGCCCTCCTGAAACGGTTCCAACTCGCGGTCTACTTCCAACTCCGACTCAAGGAGGCGGTGGTGTTGATTGAGAGGGCGTTCGAGATGGGGTCGGCGTCGGGGGGAGGGGCGAAGGAGGCGACTTTCTCCTCCTCCTCCTCCTCCAACTCGGCGGGTGACGACGGGGAGGAAGGGTTCGTGATGAGTGAGAGTGAGGCGGTGTGGAAGGCTTTGGAGCGGTGCTGGGACGACGACGTCTGGTTGGTCGAACTCGCGGGCCGGTTCTGGAAATTGACGCTGCAGGTCAGTCTCTTCGCTTGGTGGCACTTTTTTTTTTGGCTCGCGGGCCGACGACGCTCTCGACGCCGACGTTGCTCGAGCCATAACCACTGTCTTCGACGAGACTGACGCTACGATTTTTTATTGTTTTTACCTGCCACGCAGATCCTAAGCCGGTACCGGACTTGGTTGAACGACAAGGTACCGCGCTATGTTCTGCCGACGAGTGCTTCTTCGGTGAATCTCTCCGCGGAGGGTGATCGGGATCGAGGCCGGGTGAGTGTTTGCGTGCTGAGCGCGAAATGCTGGTGTTTGCTTCCCTTCGGAACGCTGATGCTCAGCTGCCGTCCTCTCTGCCCCCTGAACCTCACAGCTGACGCCGAATCCGAGCACACCTCGACCTGGAACGCCTGGTCCGAGCGAGGCCGACACCGTCTCGGAGGAGGCCACCCTGCGCCAATTGACCGTCCTGATCGCGGACGCGCGGACGATGGAACGTCGAGCGCGGAGACTTTATAAGGAGCGGATACGAGACAAGCTGCCGCGGTCTGATGGCGGTACGGTTGCTCTTCCGGCGGCGGAGGATGCGGATGAGGACACCGAGACGGGTCAGTCGACTCCTTCTGAAGTCGCGCTTCTTTCCTGTCGAGCGACCGGCGCTGATCCCGCCCTCTCTTGCGCAGCTGCCATCGAGGAAGCTCTCTCGGGTGTGACCTCTTTCGTCCCGTCCCTGTCCTCTCAGGTCGTCACCATCCTCGTGAAACGCTGCGCCGAGCACCTCAAGCTCGTCCGGTCGGTCGCCTCTCAGGTCCGCGCCTCGACTCGCAAAGGTCCGATCGAACCGAGCTACTTTGTCCACAACATCCTCAAGGAATTGAGGGCGTACTTGAACGGGCCTGGGAGGGTGATCGAGGAGGAATTGAGAATCAAGTGGGCAACGGCGGTGGTGGAAGATATTGCTGGCAGGTGCGTTCAGGTTGTCCTTTCGCTCATAGGTGTCTGATGACCCGGTGACTGACTCCGGCACGCCCGATCAGGTACACGGCCATCCTCTCGACCCAGAAAAAGACCGAAGACTCGCTCCGCTGGCTGAAAAAGGGCCGCCAAGGCCTCTCCTTTTTCGGTCGGGCCGCCTCGTCCGCGGTGGGCGGCTCGGGCGACGACGCCGGCGGCGAGGATGACCGCGTCAAGATGCAGATGCAGCTCGACGTCGAAACGCTCGCCGAGGATGCGGTTGCGCTCCAGGTCGAGGTGGACGCGAGCGAGGCGTTCTTGGCGCTCAAGAGGGCCGCAAGGGGAGACGTGCCCAAGGAGGAGGAGGGTAAGAAGTAGTAGTGGCGGTCGCCATTTGTGCTGCTGAATGTGTCGCAGTTTGTGGAGATTGAGGATCGGTGAGAAGGCTCCCAGGATAGATCGACAGCGCAGGCTTTCGAAGGGGGGAAATGTCCGTGATCGCGAGAGACGCAACTCGCATATTGCAGAGCTGGGGCCTGACATACTGGAGGAGACTGCCCGTCCACAACTACAGAGCAAAGCTGAAAACACGGGAATGAGAAGGTCGAAAGAACGCTCGATCCAGCCGCAAAGGAGGTTTGACTATAAACGGGATACAGAGACTTTCGAGACATCGGCACCAGGCGGAGGGCTTATCGGATCCTTATCACGTCTGGGTGCGTACCTGAGGCTCACAAGCTGCGCGCCGGTCACGCAGGGACACGACATGAACATGAGGGGGGTTCCGGAGGTTAAAAGCCTCGACAGCTGCATCCTGGACCTGCAAAAAGTCCTTGGACCATTCATGCGTGTGCGCCAACTTGAGATATGATTCATTGAGCTGGCCCAGCAGGACTTGGTCACCATGTAGTCCACGCCAACAAACGGAAGCGGATTCAACTCACTCCGGACTGCTCAACGACGTACTCCGGTAGGGCCTTTGCCTGGAAGTTGAATGCATGACATGGTAAGGTCAACACAGATTTCGGGGTCGCATCATTTGAGAACTGCACGCACGAACAGGTAGTCGACGCCGGCCGGGGCAGCGAGCGGGGCAAGGCCTTCCTGCGGGGGCCAGTTCTGTTCCCAAGCCATGTCCTCCTGCTTGTACATGTTGTCGAGCAGCCAAAGCAGGACAAGCGCAATATGCGCATTCTGGGTCGGATTCAGCGCTCCTTCAAGCTGGCTCACGAGATTGCCGAAAACCCCGGACCACTCCTTGAATGCCGCTTTGCGAGCCGACGACATCCAAAAATTACGAATACGCGAGCGACCGAACCCACGGATACCGATAAAGACTTGCTGGGGCGTGAGAGGGGTATTGCGAGGAGGCTCAGCGCGGCTGTGTACATCGCTGGTGCCACTGTCTTGCTCGTTCTGCGGCAATAATGGCGGGGCGTCAGGCATGCTTCCGACACCGACAACCCTACACAAAAGCATTGGCGTACAAGCTCTCAAATAAGGCAGTGGGGATTCTCAGGGAGGCCCAGCTGCTCGTGGATTGCTTAGCCTGACGGTATGTCATTTCCCTTCATTTCCCTTCGAATTGAGCCGAGACTCACGGGATAGCGAGCCCACCGGTCGTGTGCGACATTGTAAGCATTCTTGTGATGGGACAGCTGCTCATCCAAATCTTGGAAGTGTCTGCGAGCCCATTGCACGCTTGCGAGATCGGTGAACTGCGTCGAGATCACATGCCTCGTGAGGGCGAGCCAGCCCTGGGCATAATCTGGTTCGCCCGACAATGCCTCGGCCTTGTGCGCGCAGCTTTCGACGGTATCGAAGAGGTTGTCCCTCTTTCGAAAGTACTGAAGGGTTTTGGGCGCAGAAACACTGAAGAAGCCTGTTGAGGGAAGCCGATTCGACATGTTAAGGGAGCCGGGGAGGTGGGACCGTAACAAGGAGCAAGTAGAGGTCCAGAGCAAGAGAGTGCGGGCCATGAGGAGCACAGCCTGCTAAGGAAGGAGCAGTGATGAGCTCGGGCTGGACCGGCTTGTCCGCGGAGACGTTATCGAAACGATCACCTGCAGCTGCCCGCGCATCTGTCGGCCCGGGCTCGAGCTTGGCATGAAATCTATGCAAGCCAGCGTTGGGGTGTGTCCTTGGGTTAGGAAGCTGGAAGCCTATGCAGAACCAAGTGTCTCCTTTGTCATCCGAGGAGTGATACGATTCATCAAAAGCTGCTTCATTTGTACAAACCAGGCTTTCTGGGTCACTGACCACCTGTTACAGAATGTCTGTACAGGAATAGAAAGCGTAACGCTGACAGATACAGATGGGACAAAGCGAAAGGTATTTGAGAAGGCTGAACAAAAGCTCCCAGCCGCAAGAAATACATGGCTGAGACTCTCTCTGTGGTGGCCGAGGATGAACATGGGGAGTCCCGGACGTCCTCTTACCCCCGCCAGTCTAGTGACGCGCTTGCGGCTGGCAGGCTGCGCCGTGAACCTCCCAGTGATTAAGATTCTGCACGGCAGCATGTTGAACTCGCATGAAGCTTGTTGACCATTGGTGCCAGGATGTCGAGAAGGGAGCATGTGCATGGACCTGATACAACAGGGTTTGGTCAGTTTCTGTTGCCCCAAATGTCTGGGGATCAGATTCACTCCTGACTGCACAAGAATCTCAGCGGGCAGGCCGTGTACCTTCCGAGTAGGAGAGTGAGTCAGCAGGACCACCGCAGGACAGACAAGAACAGTACCCAAAGATGTTACGCACAAAGAGATAGTAGACACCAGCCAGTACAGGGTGCTGTTCATCGGAAAGCACCCCGTGTTCTGTGTGTGCCCTCTCAGCCTCTTGCCTGTACATGTTGTCGAGTAGGCGCAGTATGGCGAGTGCAATGTTGGCCTTCTGTCTCTGGTCCAATCCCTCTTCAAGCTCGGTCACAAAATGCCTGAAGACTGCTGACCACTCGATGAATGCGCCGGCAATGCTTTGCCACATCAGGCGCAACTCGTAAAGGCGGGAGCGAACAAATGATTGTATGCCAACAACAAGGTCGGCAAGCGTAAGGGTAGTCTGACCAATGTGATAAGCGCTAAGGTCGACGGGCCGAAACTCGTGCTGGGCAATCGACAAAATTCAACCTCGACACGGACCCGGTTTCGAAGAGAGCTTTGACGTACACATTTTCTGGCGAAAGTATATGGGTTGTCTACGCTGCCAAGCTGTCTCAAGCTTTTACTCAATTGATGGTCATCCCTGTCGGGGAAAAGAAGAGTAAACTTACGGGATAACAGGAACAGTCGAAGCTGTCGAAGTCGGAGTGTTCGGTCCTTTCCTTGACTTCTTGGAGATGATTTAGTTGTCTGCACAGATTTCTGTAGTGCTCGTTGGGCTTCCACTTTATCTCCTCGGGCTCGAATCGTGATTCAAGCACATGTAAAGTGATGGCGCGCCAGCCCAAGCCATAGGATGGTTCCCCCGTCAACTTTCCCGCCGTCTCTGCGCATGCGTCGACCATCGAGAAAGTGGCAGTGTTGGGCACTCGTATACCACGGCCGGTGAGCGGAGGTACACTCCAGACGCGTTCCGCGGGATTCTGCTGCGTCATCATCATGCGTCAATTAAGCGGAGCAGGCAGGAGTGTGATGACAAGGAGTAAGAAGAGTTCCAGGAAGGCAGCAATGCTGATAACCTGGGCCGAACCGTGCGCTCTCAGCGGACGGAAGCTCCTGTGCGATGAGCTTGGGCAGGACCGGCTTGTCCGCGGAGACGGTTTGTGGTGCCAAGGGATGCAGGGATGCAGGGATGCATATGTGCATGCACAGGGGGATCTGCGTGTGCTGCGTTCTGCTATGCTTCACCTTCTCTTCGGGGCACGGACTGACTGAGTTGTGGTCAAGCTCCGTAGTGTACTCTGCATTGTATGAAGAGCAACATCAGGGATTTGGAAAGGAGACGCTGCCAAGTGAGGAGACCTCGCAATTCCACTGACAAATCGGATCAAGCTCATTACTACTGCCAGAACAACGAGTCTTTATTTAAGAGCAAAGGAGAGGACCTCTTCCCACTGATGTATTTGCATCCGCCGCTACGGCATGTAACCTGCCGGTCGCCTCACAGGGGAAAGCTCGCTCCACGGTGCGCGTGTTGCAGGAACTGCACTGCTCATGAACAGATCGCTGACCGTTGGTAAAAGGAACCAGTTTGAAAGGTAGACTTTCAAACAAGAGAGCAGTACATATGTGACATTGAATTAGGATGAAAGGAGCATAAATGCTAAGAGGAATTCAATAGCCCGTCAATTGGGCGTGCTAGGAATGCCTGACATTGGCCAGACCTAGCACGTGTCCTATTCGCCCAAAACTGACTTGCATCCAGCGGGTGCAGGGCTCATATGTAAAGCACAGAAATGGCACATATTTTACACCATGTCCTTGTATCGCAATACGTCAAGGCTCATTCCGATTTTGCGGCACACAAGCTTTGTGCCTCTCCTGATCCTCCATGGACGAAACTTGATGAGCAGGATTTCTCTGGTTGTAAGCCACGACCGCTTCATGCTGAATGCGCAGGAAATCCGGCGACCACTCGAAGGAAGCTTCTGAGGTCTCGAGAGACGATGGAACCTGCAGGTTGGCTCGGCGCGATGAGTCTTCGCGAGACAAATTGTTCAACAGCTTGTTACGGAACTCACACCTGCTTGATGGATCACATCCTCGGGTAAGCCCTTGGACTGCAGAGTGACTGTTTCAGAATGACCTCCGGCAAGAAAGCGACTGGACTACGAGGGAAATACGTACAAAAAGATAGTCGACGCCAGCCGGTGACAAAAGGTTGGAGGCTGCTTGCAGTCCCTTGTTTTCTTGCGCATACATGTGGTCAAGAACGGAGAACAGGGCATTCACCAATGCCAAATGCTGCTGTTCATCGAGGTTGGATGCGCAGTGACTGATCAGATAGACGGTGTTTTGAGACCACTCGTCCAAGGCCTCCTTTCTCCGTGCCAACCCTGACGGCCATTGGCGGAGACAGGATTGAGCGTAAGCTTCTATCGTTTCAAAGACCTCTTCCGGGGTGAGGTTCATGTTAACGTGGACCAGGTGAGGAGGGCATCCTGAGCGATGCGATCTGCGGGACTGATCCTGCGCACGAAGCGAGACGCGACTGATTAGTGGCTTTCAGACCGGCTGTAAAGCTGTAGGAGCTTACACATTGCTTCTCAATGATGTAGGGGTTCTGCAGTAAGTGGTCCTGCCCGGTGTCATACCATTTCGCTCGTCAGCGGTGCGAGCAAGTGCGAGGAGATATCCCTGTAAGCTCGAAAACAGTGATTTACGGGATACAAGCCATGGAGTCCCTGCTCGATGGCACGAGTGGCGCTGCAGTTTTGTGTACGCTCGAGGAGCTCTTCAAAATGCTGCGTAGCCAAACGCACACTCTCGAAACTGGGAAAGCGCGTTTGGAGCAGGCGGAGCATGACCGCGCACCAGCAAGCACCGTACGCGGGCTTGCCCGACACGATCACGGACCTGCGAGCGCACTCGTGGACGAGTCTGCCGAGTCGAACTTTCTCTTCGGCGAATCTGCGGTCCTCAAGCTGCTCCCGTGTTGGCGGCCCACTGTTGCGTGGCGGATGCTCAACGGCATGTCGCGCCATGGCCACACACGTCGACAGCGCGGGAGAACAGAAAAGGCGTTGTTGGCGACAATGCACAAGCGCAGGGTCGACAGAGCTTGAGGCCAGGGAACGTTGACTAGCGATTTAGCCGGCTTGTCCGCGGAGAGTCCGCTCGGGCGGTGCGAGCTCAAATATAGCTTAGAGAGACCGTTGCAGGCGCCGGTTCTAGTGGACACATCTGCCACGACTAGGGGCAAATAAGCTGAACCTTCAAGCCCTGCGTGTAGAAAAGACGGGGAGCAAAAGTGAAGGGCGCCTCGCGAGAAGGAAAATGGCCGCCCGTTTGTCCCGCTCGTTTCAATTTCATTCTCCACTAGGTCCATAGCCTATACTTGACGAGTTTGTAACCGTCCTTTACACCATGTCACCTTGTTTCTCCGTACGTCGAGGATCAGTCCGTCCGCGCGGCTCGCAAGCCTCGCGCCTCTCCTCGATGGACGAAACTTGATCGTGAGGATGTCTCTGGTTGTAAGCCACGACCGCTTGATGCTGGACGTGCAGAAAGTTGGGCGACCAGTCGAAGGAAGCTTCTGAGGTTTCCGGAGCCGGCGGAAGCTGCCGTACGAGCCCTAAATCAGCAAATTCTTCGGAAAGAGACTCGTGCGCATGAGCCCAGAACTCACGTCTGCTTCTTGGATGACTTGCAGAGGTAGACCCCTAGCCTGCAGATCAACCAACTTCTCAGCATCGGGGTAAAGGCAGCGGGAAGCGAGAGAGACAAACGCACAAAGAGAAAATCGACGCCAGGCGACGAAAAGTGGCGAGTCGCTGCGTGTGCTTGGTCCTCCTCCTTGTACAGGTTGTCAAGGACAGAGAACAGAGCATGTACATACATGGCCCGCTGCTTGGGTCCCAGGTCTGGCTCGTGATGACTCGCAGAGTACCGTGTGTATCGTGCCCATTCACCCACTGCTGCCTCCCATGCTGAAGGGGAGGATAACCGGCCGAGGCAGGAGCGGGCATAGGCTTCGATCGTTTCGATGACGTCTTCGGGTGTCATGTGGCCCGGGATCTGGACGGGAGTGTGGGTGGGCTCCCCGTGATGCCGGTTGTGAAACCGATCCTGCGCGTGCGTGAGATGTTGACCATTGAGGTCAGTAGCCCATCCATGGACCGCGACTATGGAGAGCGTACGTATAGGCTCGCGATGGTGTAAGGGTTCTCGAGGAGGTCCACCTGCAAGGGTGTGAGAGAGCGTTGTCAAGCGCGTCACACTTCGGAAGGCTCCCATGACGGTAGAACGGGAGACACTAACGGGATAGAGCCCACGCAGTGCCTGCTTATCGGCACGAGTCGGACTATACTCCTGTGCACGCTCAAGCACCCGTCCAAAGTGCCGGCCAGCCGAGCGCACACTTTCGAGACTGGTGAACCGTGTTTTGAGCAGGTGGAGCATGACGGCGCGCCAGCACGCGCCGTACGCGTGTTCGTTCGAGAGCACCACGGCCCTATCGATGCACTCGTCGACGAGTCGGACGAGTTGCGCCTTCTCTTCAGCGACGAGTTGGCGCTCTTCGAGCTGTTCTTGCGTCAAGTCATCGTTCGACGGATTCCGAGGGGCACGCCGCGGCATGGCTACGCGTTCGTACGGCCGCGCCCGGGAGCGGTCGAAGTTGCTTCCTTGGTGACAAAGCAGAAGGAGGGGCGGGTAAGAGAATTGAGCACTAAAGACACGGCACCGGCTTGTCCGCGGAGAGTCCTCCGAGTCCTCTCGGCGCGGCAGATGGACGTGTGGCTTCAGGCGGGCGTCTGACGGGCGGACGAGTGCTCCGTGACTTGTGCGCGGATTGAAAATTACGAGCCCAGCCTGAAGTCGTGTAGAGCGACGGGCAGGAGTCAAATAGCACGAGGCGCCGATGACGCGACGATGAGCGGAAGGGCAAGCAAGGGCAGGGTTCGCCATAAGCTTGTCCGACCGGTCTCAAGAGCTATACTCGTGTGGCAAGCAAGGCTTCCTGGTCACAAGCGGGAGAGTGAGACAGTGGTCGCCGTCGTCGCTCTCCCTCGGCCCCACTGCCCTGTCTTCCTCTCGCCATTCGCACAAGACGAGAGCCTAGGGGGAGCGCAGGGATGGCCCGTCGATCTGCGGGGATCAGCTCTCTGCAGCGGCACCTCGACACGGCCGAGAACTGGCACACACTCGGCGCCTCGCTCGCCGAACAGCAAACCGCGTCGCTCTCGTCCCAACTCGCCACCTTCCAGCAAGCCTTGTCGCGCTTCTCGTCCCAGCACCGCCAGCAGATCCTCAGCTCGCCGTCCTTCCGCACCCATTTCTCCCAACTCTGCAACGAACTCGGCGTCGATCCGCTTGGAGGAGGGGCCAAGGGTCTCTGGGACAAGATTGGCGTCGGAGATTGGTACTATGCTCTCGGCGTACAGGTCGTCGATGTCTGTCTCGCGAAACGGGAACGAGGCGGGGGACTCGTCGCGCTCGATGAGGTCCTTCACGGGGTGGAGAGGCTCCGCAGCGCGGGGGGGAAAGCCGCCCCCGGTTCGACGTCCCAGGTCACCGAACAGGACATCCACCGCGCGATCGACGCCCTCGAACCACTCGGGTGTGGGTACGCCATCATCACTATCGGAGGAGGCGCCGGCGCCGGCGGTGGGGGAAAGAAACTCGTCCGCTGCTCGCCGGGAGGACTCGATCGCGACTCGCTCGTCGTCGTCGAAGCCGCTTCACAGACTGGTCGCGGCGCCGTCTCGCGCGAAGAGTTGCTCGAATATACGGCCGGTGCTGGCGGCGGCGCCTTGTGGGAGCTCGACCGGGTGGACCGCGCGCTCGAAAAGGCGCTGATGGACGACGGGACCGTCTGGCTCGACGAACACGTCGTCGGCAAGCACGGCGCCGTCCACCGCGACTATTACGCCCCCGGGTTGTTTGTCATGGAGTGATGCGACAAAGAGACGGCACCGAATGCGGAAGGAACCACTCTCGACGGAAAACGAAAATCCGAGGTGAGCTTCCCCGACTGGCGTCTCTTGCGCTGCATGACTCTCGCCGACCGGAAAGCTGATTCGCACTCTTCATCAGTGGTTTACGGCGAGAATATCTCATGCGCTCATGCGCAACTGTGGGGATCGCCCTCCGACTGCAGGACTCGAGAAAGGCGGCGCAGCGCCGTGGCACGAGTTCACAATCGCCCCGGCCGGACGGCGGCATCACGCACGCACGACGAGACGGGTCTCGCTGGTCTGACAAGACTGGACTCTTTCTGACTATGGCTGGCAGCCAAGACGGTGTTTCGGGCATGCCGTGTTCTCTCTTCGCGGCGCGGCATGTTGTGTGCACGCTTGGAACGTGTAGACTATATTGAGCAACGCCTTGCGCGAGTCGTCTTGCGCAGCAAGCTCATATGCACTGTCTAGCTGTCCTGTATGCAAGTCCAGCGAACGCAAGGGGGGGCGGAAATCGAGGATTTCGAGCTGCGGTGGCGAAAATCGGGTCTTGAAACGCCGCAGACATCTGCGAGCCACTCCGGCTACTTGCTGAGTCATCCTTAAAGACCAGTGTAGCCGGTCGACTGGAGGTGAGATTTGGGTGAGCGGGTTGCCGAGGGCCGCGGCTCAGGAGACCTCCGGCTACCTCGATCGACCTTGCGCGTCGAAGACCGGCAATTGCTCGACCAAGATCCGGCTCCACTCGGCCGGAAAACGTTGGGCCGCCCGACGCCCGTCGATTTTAGACCCACACGCTCGCTCGTCTCGCTTCCTCTCCTCCTCCAACCCCAACCTCTCGAACCCAAGCTACACACGATGTCTGGCCTCATTTCTTCGACCATTGACTCGATCCGCGGTACCTCGGGCGGCAAGAGCAAGCTCCTCAAGAAGAGCCCCGACGATGGCGAGTCGCGACGAGTCCCCACCCTCGGACAATGGGTCCGTACTCTGATTTGTTCGCGTGGGCTGACTGGTCTGTATCTGCTTGCAGTCGTCGTCACTATGGCGTCCCGTACGCCGCTCCAGCGCGCTCGCAAGGGTGGCTTCAAGGACATGAGCGTCCAGGAACTCTTGATCGCCTTCTTCAAGGTGGGGCACGCTCTCCCCTCGCATTTGCCTGTCCAGTACAGGCGACTGACTCTGGATGCGCGGGATCATTTAGCAAGCCATCCCCGAGATGAAGATCGACCCGGCCCTCATCGGTGACATCTCTGTCGGTGAGTTTTTCCGCCACTCTGCCTCGCGACGCTTTGTCAGCCGCGGGTCACTAACCCGTCAAGGTTCCCCGCGTCGCAGGCACTGTCCTCCCGCCCAAGGCTCCGTACGATGCTCGTGCCGCCGCCCTCGCCGCTGGTATCCCCGAGACCGTCCCTCTCCAGATCGTCAACCGGTACGTAAAATCTCCGTCGTCGTCAGCCATTCGAGACCCTGCCGTCAAGGTCGTGTAGTTGACGAGATCGCTTATCTCCCGCCGCAGCTTCTGCTCCTCGGGTTTGATGGCTGTCTCGGCCGTCGCGAACCAGATCCGTAACGGCGAGATCGAGGTCGGACTCGCAGTCGGGTTCGAGTCCATGTCGGCTACGTGCGTTCCTATTCTCTTCGCCCCCGGTCCGGTCAAATGAGAGTAAAACTGACGCCTTCCGTCTCTGGGGGAAACAGTCCGGACCGCGGTGCCGACAACTTTGCCGAGGAGGTGCTCGCCCACCCGGTCGCGCGGGACACGCAGCACCCCATGGGCTGGACTTCGGAGAACGTCGCCAAGGGTTAGTCAGAACCTCCATCTTCAGCCTCGTAGGCCCGGCGCGCTGACGGCCGGCGCTTCTTCTCCGATGACGGGACAGACTTCAACATCACCCGCGACCGCATGGACGAGCTCGCCGCGCTCTCGCAGCAGCGCGCCGAGGCGGCGCAAGCTTCCGGCCGCTTCGACCGCGAGATCCTCCCGATCGAGGCACTCCAACTCCCCGCCGGTGCCACCCCCTCCGACGCCGGCGCGCCCGCCCCGCAGCGGACCAAGGTCCTCGTCACCAAGGACGACGGCATCCGTCCGGGCACGACCAAGGAGAAGCTCGCCAAGATCCGGGCCGCGTTCCCTCAGTGGGGTAACGGGGCTACGACCGGTGGTAACGCCTCCCAGATCACGGACGGCGTCGCCGGCGTTCTGCTCATGACCCGGCGCAAGGCCGAGGAGCTCGGGTTGGAGATTCTCGGAAAGCACGTCGCGACTTCGGTTGCCGGTCTCGCTCCCCGTATCATGGGCATCGTGAGTTTCTCTCTCTCTCTCACGACCTTTGCTGCGTCCTTCGAGACGGGGCCGCCGCCGCTGTGCTTGTTCAGGCGGGGATTTTCCCCGCCGGCGTTCGGGACAAGACAGTCTCGCGAAAGGCGATCGATTACAGCCATCACGCGAATCCTGGAATTGACCGTCCTGTCCTTTTGCACACGATCGCGACAGGGTCCCGCCTTTGCGATCCCCAAGGTCCTCGAGCGCTGCAACATCTCGAAGGAGGACGTCGACCTCTTCGAGGTCAACGAGGCTTTCGCGTCCATGTACAGCTACATGATCGACATTTACGGCCTCCCGCTCGACCGCACCAACGTCAACGGCGGTGCCATCGCCCTCGGTCACCCGCTCGGATGCAGTGAGTTTTTTCTTCCCCTCCTTTTTATCGCTGGGCGAAAAAAGAAAAAACTCCTTCTCGAGCCGCTCTCGAGCACTGTGTCGTGCGTGAGATCAATCATACTGACGCCGGATTTGGGGTTTGCTCCCTCGCAGCTGGCGCACGGCAAGTCGCTACCGGTCTGCACGAGATCCGCCGTCGCGGCGGCAAGGTCCTCGTCACCTCGATGTGCATCGGTCTCGGTACGCCTCGGTTCTTCCCTCCTCGTGCCCAAAAGCACTAGGCACTGACACTGCTTGCGACTTATGCAGGCATGGGCGCCGCCGCCGTCTGGGTCGCCGAGTAGAGAAAACGGCGCGAAGTCAGGCCCTCTCTTGTTCTTTCGGTTCCGTACCAGCTGTTGTAGCGCCGTTTATTTCGTATTGCTCAATCCCTTCATCTCGTTCAGAGCAGCTGGTTTTTGTGAGACGGCTGAAACGGAGAAACTGGGTGCTGTTGAAATTTCCCTCGGGCAATCCAAACTTCCTGCTACAAAAGACTATACTCGGCCTGCTCACTGCAGGTACTTGTTGTCGCGCAGCCACTGCTCGACGTCCTTGGTGTCGCGTTCGAGCCACTTGGCCTTGGCGCGAACGGCGTCGAGACCCTGGCTGAGGCCCTGGTCGAACGCGCTCGTGTCCTTGTCCTTGAAGAACGCCTCGACCTGCTGCGCGTCCTTTTCGGACGTGAGCGACATGAAGCTGTACTTGACAATGTTGCCGATCGAGAAGCTGTTCGAAGAAAGGGGAAGCGCTTGTCAGCTTCTTTTCTAGCCCTCAAAGAAAAACCGAAGCAGCGGCGGAAACGATGTGGTGACGTACTTTCCCTTGAAGCGCAGCATGATGGCGTCGTAGTTCTGCTGGAAGCACTCCCAGATCTTGCGCTTGGCGGCGCGGTTGCGGCCGAGGTAAGCGACGAAAGAGCCCATGTCCTGTACAAGCGAACATTATTGCCGTCAGCAGGTGATCTCGCCGCCGCACATGATGACTTTGCGAGACTGACCTGGTTTTTTACGTCGCCAGTCATCATCATCTTGATAGTCCGGTCGACGAGTTCGGGCTTCTCAGCCGAGCAGAGTGCGACAATCGCGGACGACTTGTGCGCCGGCGTCGGCGGGTTCTGGTACACCTCGACGACCTTCTCGTACTCCTTCTCGCCACCGAAACGGACGCTCTGCGCGTAGATGCTAGTCTTGAGGTCACCGGGGATCTCCGAGTCGTCGTTCTTCTCCATGAAGGCGCCGAAGCGGCGGCGGTACTCGGCAAGAGTCTCCTCGTCACCGGCGGCAGCCAGGACGGAGATGGCAGTCGAGCGGAGCTCGGTGGTGTCGGCGTCGTCCGACTCCTTGAAGTCGAAGCCGAGACGCTGAGCGACGGGCTTGAACAGCTCGCGACGGAACTTGGAGATGGCGTCGCGGACTTCCTCGGGCTGCTCCCACCAAGTCGAGACAACAGAGCCGAGAGCGGTGGCGATCTCTTGCCAGACTGTGTTGCAACGAGCGTCAGCAACAAGTCTCCACGCACGAGAGACCGGAAAAGAGAATGCTGCTCACCCAGGTTCTCTTCCTCGCCCTTCATTTGCGAGAGCAAGGTGAGCGAACCGCTCGTCTTGGCATATCCACTGCTGGCGACGACCGAAGCGTCTTGAACGAGGCCCATGCGGTCGTTCAACGAGAACTTGGAAGCGTTGCCCTTGCCGGCCTCCGAGCCGAGCTTGGCGAGGCGAGAGGTCGGGTACAAAGTGCGGTCTGCAGCCAGCGAGCGCATGTCAGGGATACACTCCGGCGCATGTGGCGAGGGTCACTCACAGACTCCACAGGTCTCGGCGTTCAGCTTGTAGGTCGTGTTCGCAACGTCCTCGATCTCGATCGTCGTCTCCCGTTCCGACAAAACCAACTCCGAATGCACCTTCGACTTGCCAGTCTTCGAGTCGACGACGAGCAGCTGCAACGGGACGTGCCACAAAGTCTCGTCCTCCTCCGGCTGCGTTCCTCTCAAAGGGTCAGCTTGTCTCGAGCTCTTTCCGACATACCGAACGAAGCGAAGCGTGCTTACGGAGGCATCGGCGGTGGCGAAGAACCGGTTCTGGCGAACCTTGAGGCCCTTCTCGGTCTCCTCGACCGTGATGAGCGGGAAGCCCGTCTTGCTGAGCCAGTTGTCCATCATCTTGCCGACGTCCTGACCGGACGCCTCCGAGATACCGGCCATCAGATCCTGCGTCCGAGCGTTGCCGTACAGGTGCTTCTTGAGGTAGATAGAACTGCGAGCGGTACAGAAGTGTCAGCTGTGCATTCACAAACGCGACTTCGAAGGAAGTCAGTTACGCACACGCCCTTGAGGAACTTTTCTTCGCCGACAAAGTTGGACAGCATCTTCAGGCAACTCGCGCCCTTGGAGTACGTGAGCGCATCGAAGATCTGCTGAATCGTCTCCTCGTTCGGGCAGGGCATCTCGACCGGGTGGGAAGACCGGAGCGCATCGAGGGACAAGGCGCGCGCGAGGTGCGCCGTGATGAAGGCCGAGTGGACGCGCCACGACGGCTCGATCCGGTCGGGGATGATGACCTCTCCCATCAGGGTCGCAAACGACTCGTTGAGCCAGAGGTTGTCCCACCACTCCATCGTGACGACGTTGCCGAACCACTGGTGGGCGACTTCGTGCGACTGCGTCGAGACGATGCCCTTCTTGGCTTGCAGACCGGACTTTTTCGGGTCCCACAGGTACAGACTCGTTCGTCCGGTGATGAGTCCCCAGTTCTCCATCGCACCCTGGGCAGCGACCAACCATATAAGTCTAGCGATCGGCAAAGGCGCACTGAGACCCGAACGGAATGCACGTACGGCGTCAAAGTCACTCGCGACGAGGGTGTCGAGCTTCGGCAACGGGTACGCAATGTCAAAGATCTCTTCGTAGATCGGCAGGATCTTCGCCGTCGTCTCGAGCGCGAGTTGACCCTGCTTGATGTGGTCCCACGTGGCGTAGACGCGGAGCGGGATGGTCTTGCCAGTCAAAGGCGAAGTGAAGGAAGACTCGATGTGTCTGTGCGGGGTAGGCGGGGTGAGTGCAGGCGCAAGGTCGGTAGGGGTTAGCTCAATACGCACTCGAACTCTCCGTTGGCCCATGCGACAAGGTAAGTCGAGACCTTGGGCGTCGGGGTGAAACGGGTAAGCTCCCAGTCGTCTGTGCGAGGCAAAATTCTGGCGTGAGGAACTCAGTCGCGAGCTGCGAGCAGGAGGACTGTCCTGTGTACCCTTGAAGTCGGCATCGTCCTGCTCGACCTTGTCCACGACCGTCTCCGTCTTTCCTTCCGTCTTGACCGTCTTTCCGACCACCTCTTTCTCCGTCTCGCTCTGGAAAAACTGGTCTCCGAGCAAGTCGGAGCGCGGGAAAGCGCCCCCGGCACCGAGGTGCTTAGTCGACTCGACGTCCGTGTTGGCGAGGGAGACGGTCCCGGTGCGCGAAATGAGCGAGATCGAGTAGGTCGCCTTTTGCGCGGGCTCGTCAAAGGCGGGCTGCGGGGGCCAAAACAACAAGCTCGTCAGCTTCTGGTGCAGTTGCAGCCTGAAGTGTCTAGACCTATGTGTGACTCACGAAAGCGCGACGGGCCTGGCCTGCATTGATTTCGGAAAGGTCATTATGCAGTACGGAGAAGGAAGAAAGAGGATCCGGAACTCACAAGGCTCGAACTGGGTGAGCGCGTAATACGCCTTGCCCTTTCCGTCCTTTTTCGGGAAGCTAGACTTGTAGTAGCCGAGCATAGAGTCTGTTCGAGGGGTGAATCAGAAAGAGGTTACACACATCGCACGCAGCCGGCCGCCGACTCACCGTCAAGAGTGGCTTTCCACCGCAACCCGATCTTGTGCTCTCCCTTTTGGATTTCTCCACCCGCAAAGGTGATCTGGACGCGCTCCTTCTTCTCGTCGACGCGGATGTGCTCGGCGGGGCGGGCCGATTCGGTCTTGAGTTGCGACGAGCCGAGGATCGCCGCCTCGAGGACGAGCGGCGAGGCGGCGTGCAGGGTCAGGTGCGAGACGGGCTTGTGCACGGTGACGGTGATCTCGGCCGTTCCGGTGAAGGTGAGATCCTTCAAGTCGGTACGGATCGTGAGGTCGTAGTGAACCGGCCTGCGAGCAAAGGTACCGATGAGCGCAAATCACGCCACTCGGTCAAAGCTGGGATACGCACGTTACTTCGGAACCGAGGCGAGCATCAGCCTGTTCGGCGGCGGTGGTGGCAGCCATCTTTGCGATCGAGTCTACGTTGGCGAGTCGGGATGAAGTGTGGTGAATGCAGTAGTTGGCCCTCGACGACGGCGAGACGAGCTTTCTGCGAAGAGGAGGAGCGAGGTGGTCGTGCGAGTACGGTGACTTGTACGCGAGTGCTCGTGGCTTGACCTGCGCCGATAAGAGTGTGAGCCACCACGCGGTTCAGCAGGCGAGCAGATCAGAAGTGGGGGAGAGCAAGAGATGGCCGACTCACGGCGGGTGCGGGTGCGAACTTGCTCGAACGGGTTGCGAATGACCTGGCGGCGGGTCTGACTGCGCGTAGAATCGTGCAAGAGGAAGCCAGCGTGAGCGACTGAGAAGCGGGCACAAAGGGTTGCCGAACATCTTCCACGCGGTCTCCACTTTCGACGCAAGTCGACTCGATGATCCTCAATTTGGGTTGCATGCATGCTTACGTATATCGCCTTCACGCAGGCTACGTCTCCGTCGTAGTAGACTCGGAAATATAGAAGCGAGGAATAGAGACGGAAAGGATTTTCTCAGCCAGCCACTGTGGCGTCCGCCGTGAAGGGCGAGATGTCCCGCTTCGGATTGACGAGATAATGCACACAAGCAACGTAGTCAACTAAGGGGATCGGTCGGTGGAATGACGCAGAGCAAGAGGTGAGGAAACGCCGACAAAAGCTCGTCCCGGCGTGGGAAAATGAAAGGAAAGGGGAAGCAGAGCTCAGAGGTACTGATGTTCGCGCAACCACTGCTCGACATCGCCGCTGTCACGCTCGAGCCACTTGGCGTTGGCGCGGACCGCGTCCAGTCCCTGCTGCAGCGCCTTGTCGAACGACTTGGTGTCCTTGTCCCGGAAGAACGCTTCGACCGCTTGCGCGTCCGCCTCGGTGGTGAAGGACGAGACGGTACTCTTGACGAGCACGCTCAACATCCAGCTTTTGGGTGTGCACAGTCAGCTTTGCGATCTGACAAGGATGAAAAGAAGGGTGAGGGGGCAGACTCAGGACTCACCCGCGCGAGAAACGCTTCTCGAGCGTGGCAAAGTTTTCCTGCAACCACTGCCACACTTTACGCTTCGTATAGGTGTTCTGAGCGAGATTGCCCACAAAAGGAAGCATGTCCTGGGGCAAGCAATCCAAAAGGAAAGCGTTAGCATCCGTGGAAATGTGAAGCAGCTGTGTGGCCAAAGAATCCCAGCGTAGCAGAGGTGTAGAGTGGTCCGGAAAAACGCACCTGGCTCCGAACCTCATCGCCCATGATCATCTCGAGCGTTCGCTCGATCAGGCTCGGGTCCCTCGACGCGCACAGACCCGCGATGGCCGAACGCTTGTGCGCCGGCGTCGGCGGCTGACGATACACCGCGAGCACTTTTTCGTACTCCTTCTCGCCGCCGTGCCGCACGCTCGCGGAGTAGATACTGGTCTTGAGGTCGTTCGGGATCCCGGCTTCGTCGTCCGTTTCGACGAAAGCAGCGAACCGTTTCCGATACTCGGCCAACGTTTCTGCGTCATTCGACTCGGCCAAGGCCGTGTAGGCCAGAGTTCGAAGCTCGATCGTGTCGACATCGTCGGCATCGTCGTAGCCTAGGCCGAGTCGTTGAGCGAGGGGCTTGAACAGTTCACGGCGGAAGGCCTGCAGAGCCTCGCGGATCGGTTCCGGCTGCTCCCACCACGTCATAATGACGGCGTCTACAGCAGCCGAGATCTCTTGCCAGACTATAGCAAGCGGCGAACATATCGTCAGCGATCTTCTGAATGAAGGATCTGATGCGGGGTGAATGCGGAGCGCACCCAGGTTCTCGTTCTCGTTCTTCATCTGACCGAGGAGCGTGAGCGAACCGCTCGTTCTGGCGTATCCACTGCTGGCGACGACTGCCGCATCTTGAACGAGGCCCATACGATCGCTCAGCGAGAAGATCGACTCGGCGCCTTTGCCGGCCTTCGAGCCGAGCTTGGCAAGACGAGAGGTCGGGTATAAAGTGCGGTCTGCAGCAAGCGGATGTCAGGGATACACTCCGGCGCATGTGGCGAGGGTCACTCACAAACTCCACAGGTCTCGGCGTTCAGCTTGTACGTTGTGTTGGCGACGTCCTCGATCTCGATCGTCGTTTCCCGCTCCGACAGAACCAGCTCCGAATGCACCTTCGACTTGCCCGTCCTCGAATCGAATATGAGCAGCTGCAACGGGACGTGCCACAAAGTCTGGTCCTCCTCCGGCTGCGTAGTTCCGGGAGGTCAGCACTCTCGTACCTTTGCCCTGACGACAAAAAAAGTCAAGTGTGCTCACGGTAGCATCGGCGGTGGCGAAGAACCGGTTCTGGCGAACCTTGAGGCCCTTCTCGGTCTCCTCGACCGTGATGAGCGGGAAGCCCGTCTTGCTGAGCCAGTTGTCCATCATCTTGCCGACGTCCTGACCGGACGCCTCCGAGATACCGGCCATCAGGTCCTGCGTCCGAGCGTTGCCGTAGAGGTGCTTCTTCAGGTAGATCGAACTGCGAGCGGTACAACAGCGTCAGCATCGTACTGACGAACGCGACTTCGAAGGAAGTCAGTTACGCACACGCCCTTGAGGAACTTTTCCTCGCCGACAAAGTTGGATAACATCTTCAGGCAACTCGCGCCCTTGGAATACGTCAACGCGTCAAAGATCTGTTGAATGGTGTCCTCATCCGGACAAGGCATCTCGATCGGGTGAGAAGACCGCAACGCGTCGAGCGACAAGGCGCGCGCGAGGTGCGCCGTGATGAAGGCCGAGTGGACGCGCCACGACGGCTCGATCCGGTCGGGGATGATGACCTCTCCCATGAGGGTCGCAAACGACTCGTTGAGCCAGAGGTTGTCCCACCACTCCATCGTAACGACGTTGCCGAACCATTGGTGGGCGACTTCGTGCGATTGGATCGAGACGACGAGCTTCTTCGCTTTCAATCCCGACTTCTTCGGGTCCCACAGGTACGCGGTCGTCTGGCCGATGATGAGACCCCAATTCTCCATGGCCTGTGTGCCGCCCGAGTAAGCACCTGGGCGCAGAAATAATGGGTTTTCGGGGAAGAAAGTCTGAAGCTCACTCCTTGAAAATCGCTCGCGACGAGCGTGTCGAGCTTCGGGAGAGGGTACTCAATATCGAAGATCTCTTCATAGATTGGCAGAATCTTGACCGTAGTGTCGAGGGACAGCTGGGCTTGACCGATTTGATCCCACGTAGCGTAAATGCGAAGCGGGACCTCGCGCCCGGTAAGCGGGGACCGGTAGGACGCCTCGATGTGTCTATTTTCGGGTGCGAGGGTCTCCGTGTTAGTTGCTGTGGCGATTTAAGCGGGCGAGACAGGTCGCGTACGTACTCGAACGCTCCGTTGGCCCAGGCCAAAAGGTAAGTTGACATCTTCGGCGTCGGGTGGAAATGCGTGATCTCCCAATCGTCTGCAAGGAAAGGCCGCGTCAGCCAGATTACCGCAAGACCTTAGAGCCTCGAACAAGAGCACCGGGTGCACCTTTGAAGTCGGCTTCATCCTGTTCGATCTTGCTTTCTACCTCCGCGGCCTCCTCATTGGGCGAAGCGAACGAGTCGGCGACGGTCTCTTTCTCCGTCTCGGTCGCAAAGAAGTTTTCGGTGAGCAGCGCAGTGCGAGGGAACGCTCCGCCTTGACCGAGGTACTGTACCGATTTAACATCGGTGTTGGCGAGCGAGATGGTGCCGGTGCGGGAAATCAGCGAAACGGAGAATGTCGCTTTCAGAGCGGGTTCGTCGAAACAAGGCTGCGTGGCCAGAACTCGTCAGCGGCGAATGTTTGTTACTGGTGAACGAGGAGTCGGAACTCGTACGAGGGCTTGGCGGGCATGGCCTGGCGCACAGCCGAAGAGGTTAGTCACGGGTCTTCCACTTCGGTCTCTCCCGGTTGACGTACAAGGCTCGAATTGGGTGATCCCAGAGTAGATCTTGCCCTCGCCGTCTTTCTTGGGTGAGCTTGACCGGTAGTAGCCCGACAGAGAGTCTGTGAATTAACCGGTCAGCGGACGGTGTCTGGCGACTCCCTTCATTGCCGACTGTATACGCACCATCCAAAACGCCCCGCCAGCGTAGTCCGAGCTTGTATTCTCCCTTTGGGACTTCGCCGCCCTTGAAACGGATGTAAGCGCGCAGCGTCTTCTTTTCGACGCGGATGCATTCGGCAGCACGAGCGACACTGCCGTTTTCAGACAATCCGAGAACTGCCGCTTCTAACACAAGAGGGGAAGCGACGTGGATCACGATATGCGGGATTGCCTTGTGCACCGAGATGGTGATCTCTGCGGTGCCGGTGAAGGTGAGCTGCTTCAGGTCGGTGCGGATGGTAAAGTCGTAGTGCGACGGTCTGCGGTGTCGTGAGAGGGATGATCAGCGATCATGATGGGCATGACAGTAATAGCTCTTTGGACGCACACCACGTCAAGCGGTAAGCGCGTATCGGTTTCCTGAGCGTGATGCATCTTGATTTCGGTTCTCACGTCAAGCAGAGGTAAAGGATCTCGTTCAACGGCGGCGTTCCTGGGCTTGAGATGTAGCGCGAGTCTTGTCAAGAGGCTGGCGACGTTGACTGGATCGCCGGTAGCTGCGTTCGGAACTAACTTAAGGGCGGTGGGGAAAGGCCAGCCCGTCGGTTCGAGCAGAAGCAAGAACGACGCAGCGGAACTCTGGCAGAGAGGTCGCGCGTACAGATAGTAGCTCTGCGTACGGATGGTCTGGAGGGAAGCAGAGAATCGCAAGATAGCGAGCCGGACAACAATAGCGATCGCAGCGAACCACGCGGTGTCGACGTGTCGGACTCGGAAGTTGATACGGGGCGCGCCCTTGCGCAGTGCACAGCTGCCAGAGCGTGTCCAGCAAAGCACAGCGCCGATACGGTCCCTGCGAGAGCACGCTGGTTGTGAAGAGCTCCAACAAACCCGGCAGCCGGCGGCGAACTCATGATGAAGGGGAGTTCGGGGAGAAAAAGTTTCGCATCTGTATACCTGCATAAGTGGCGCGCAAAGCTACAACAACACACTACGGAACAGATTGAGTCGAGTAAACAGGCGCGGGGCGAAAATATTGAATATGAGGCGAAGGAGAGAGCTGAGCCTCAGCGGCGAGTGGGTGACCGTCGAGCGAGACCCTCGATAGCGAGTCCGCGCATACTCGACGTCCGTGTGATTGTCCTGGACCGTTGACCTTCATTGTCCGAAGCCGTAGTCGAAGTCGAGGTCGAAGTCGAGGTCGACATCGGGTCAAAGGCCAACTGCTGCGCAGCTTCCACCTCGGCGGCGCTGAGGACTCGGCCAGCCGTTTCGTTGCGAGCCGGTTCGTACTCGACGGCGCGCTTGGCTCGACCGATGAGACTTTCCAGTCTCGCCGCAACGGCCGAAAAGGCCGGATCCTCCTCCAAGATCTCTGGCCACGTCGGCTCAGGAACGGCCGCCGCGGCAGCAGAGGCGTCACCCTCCTCGTCCGAACCGTCGGCGAGATCGTCCGGGTCGTCCTCGACGCCTTCGTCGAGGTTCGACATTTGCGCGCGCAGCAAGGCGAGTCCGGCTCCGCCGACCGATTCGCGCAGCTTGCGGCGGAGGTCGCGGATCTCCTTGCGGTGCTTGACTTTGAGGCGTTCGAGGTCGGCGTTGATCGTGAGTAGAGAGGCGTTCCGGATCTCGAGGTCGGCGATCTGGAAGGCGGGCAACAGATGTGAGTTCTCTCTGCACGCCTATGTTTTGCCCATGACCGGGGCGCAACGAGGACGTACGCGACGGTCGACCTTGGCTTCCTTTTCCTGTCCATCGATGCCGGCTTCCGCACTCGCTGTAGACACCTGACCTTGGCTGCTGCTCGAGAGGCGACCCTCGGGTCGTGGGGAACTGGTTGAAACAAGGTCGTCTTCCACCGCGGCGACGAGCCAGTCCACCGCAGCGAGCGGACGCCGGCCGCCGTCTGAGATCGCCGGAGAAGCCGGGTTGGGTGAGATCGCAGGTGATCCGCCGTAACTCCACGTGGACGGCAAAGGAGATGCGCTCGGTTGACGGGGCGAGAGTCGATCTTCGGGTCTCGATACGGCGGACGAGAGAGACGAGACCGAAGCGGCGGAATGCGAGCGAGTATGACCGCGTCTCTGTTGAGCCGCGTTGTGCTGACCGAAAGGAGGTCGCGATGTGGTCGATACGCGCGAAGTCGCTGCAGAGGATGTCGACAAGGTCGGTGACCGGAGCGGATTGTTCAATCGGGAGGGGCTGGAGGGGATGGCTTGAAGGGAAGGGGATTCGGGTGGCACGGGAGTACCATTCGGGAGAGCCGAGACTGAACGAGCGAGCAAGGGTCGCGGATCGTCGCCGGCGACGTGCAGTGGCGGGAGGAGTCGAGCTTCGGGAAAGGTCGTCGTGCCGTTCGGGTTCGCCGCGAACGATCCGTCTAGTCGTCGAGACTTGTCGGTTAGGGTCTCGAACACTTCGCGCTCCGCGAATGACCGCAAGTCCGGCGAGACGCTCGTCGACGAGACGGAACTGCCAGGCGAGGTCGAAAGTGCCGGTAGTGAAGCGGTGCTGCCCGCAGTGCTCGCGCTCAACGCTCTCGGCGATCGCAATGTTGGTGAGTACAATCGGCGACCCGAGACCGAGTTTGAAAGGGAATTCATGGGAGCCGCCGTCGTCGTCGCCGCCGCCGCCGCCGCTGTGGCTGTCGGGAACGGTTCCTGCTGCCCGCGTAAGGGAGCCGCTGATCCGACCCCGTAGTCTGCCCTCGGCGTGTTACTGGAGTTCGTTGCGAGCCTCGGCGTAGCGGAACGTGCTCGAATCGACACGGGTCGGGCATTGTTGACATCAGGCGAAGTCGAGCGGACCGGACTCGGCGCACGGGCGGCCGTCGGAGTCTGCGGACTGAGCGTCGCCCGCACGCCATTCGCCGTACCACCAATCTGGCTGCCTCCTGTGCGCGGAAAGATTGCGTTCGGCGGCGCTGTCGGCGTTGTTGAAGGCGAGCCGGCGAATCCACCTCGAGGAGAAGCCCCGCTCGACGGCGGCACGGCGACTCTGGCGCGTACCGGCTGTGTGGGCGTCCATGACGACGCGTTGGGAGAGCTTCTCGATGTCCCCAAGTCTACCTTGGCTCGGATCGGGCGCGGTGAAGGCAAGACGGGCGACGCTGGCTTCCTGTTGAGATCGTTCGTTGAACTTAGGACTCGCCGGCGCGGCGCTTCCGGCGGACGAGACACTGCAGGCACGGGCATGAGTGGCGGGAGAGCAGGCTGTTCCGGTTCCGTCAACTCACTGGCACAGCGTCTCGTGGCATGCAGAAGTGAAGGGTGCAAACAGGCGAATTTCTGGCTGCGGCTGCTGCTGGCGGTGAATTGCTGATATCGACAAGTCAGCAGTCTAAGGTCCGCCGACAGTACTACAAAGGGTGATCTCTACATCTCAGGCGCAGCGCGACTCCAAGAGAGTCATCTGAATCTAGCTTGCACAAGTCCAATTCTCCGATGACGAGCAAGAGAGAAAATGCGTTTCCTCCTCGTCCATGTACATCTATACACACCCGATGAAGGCTCCGAAGCCCTGTGCTCTCAAGATCCTTCATCCGCTGTACGGCTTGGCGCTCAGGAAAGGGGTGCGTCTTCCTCGGCCTGCATGGCTTCGAACGCCTTGACCGCCACCACCGCATCTCCACCTTCGGCCGCCTTGGCCGCCACGTCCGACAGGACTGCTTGTTGTTCGGTGTCGAGTGCAGAGAGGGCGGCCTGGTACAGAGTCGGGTTCTGCGCTTGCAGAGCTGTGAGAGCGACGCACCCAGGTCGTTAGCTTCCGGCCGGCGCCTTTTGAGAGAAGACACAGCTTCGCGAGAGCTTAGTGGACAGAGCCGCGATGACTCACTGGCCAACAAGCTCGAAAAGCGCTCGTACGAGTCGAACTGGTCCAGCGGAGAGGCCCAGAGGATCTCGTCGCTCCAGCCCGAGTCGCCGTCGTCGAACGCGGCTAATCGTGCGGCGCGCTGAGCCTATCGGACAGGCAACATGTGTCAGTGCTGGCCCTCGCACGCAGGCAATGGCAATCTACGTACCTCGGTCGCGGCCAGCTCGTCGAGGTAGTCTGTTGTCCGATCCCGAACATCGGGTTCCTCTGCGCCTCGGGCACAAACTGCGTCAGCGCTGGGCCGGGTAAAAAGTCCCGCGAGCCGGGCGCTGAGAAGGACTACTCACCGTCTTCGTCTTCATCGCCAAAGTCGAGGTCCTCCTCCTCGTCGTCCGACATCTCATCGTCGTCGACTTCCTCCACCTCGAGATCCCGATTCGCCTCTGCGACTTTACGTTCCGCCAACGCCCGCGGGTAGGTCTTGAACACTTCGAGCGCACCAGCGACGAGCTGCGCCGCGTTCCCGGCCAACGGCGAACCGGCGCCGACGCCGTTGAGCCACTCGAAGAGGGAACAGATGGCCCAGAGGACAATCTTCTTGTCGTGCACGCGGGTGTACTTGCGCAGAGATTTGAACCACTGCGCAAAGAATTGCCGAGTCCAGTCGTGCCGGTCGAGGATGGCGATCGTGAGTTGCGAGTTGTACGCGATGGCGAGGATGACGAGCTCGAGCGAGTGGAGGAAGAGGGGCGTGGTGACCACAAAGTCGTCGTCGTCGCCCTTCGACAGGACGAAAGACATACAACGTTCGACGACCAAAGGAACCGCCTGCGAGGATACTCGGTCCCAGTCAGCCAAAATCGTTGTGTAAGGTGCTGCACCCGATGGGAAGAGCAATTCGCTGACCTCGTCGATCTGTCCCCGCAGCCGCAACAACATGGCCTCTGCCAGCTTGCACGCAATGACGCGATCCTCGGCGCCGAGGGCCCGACTCGTCATACACATGTCAAAGATCTCGAGAATGCAGCGGCGGTATTCGGTATTCGTCGAGAGAACGTCGGCGCCATAGTTGACGCAGTTGTCGAGGAAGCCAAACATCTCTGCGTGCGTGGTGGAAAGAAAGGCTCGTCAATACGACAACTCGCGAGCCATCCTGTGAACAGGTTAGGAGGGAGACACAAAAGGGGGGGACGACGAACCGTGAATGTAGTCTGGCGTGTCTTGCTTCAGGAGCGAGTAGGTCGCTTCGAAGCAGGCCCACATCGGTGGCGAGATCGTTTGCTGGAAGAAGGACAGCGAGTCGAGGATCTCGTACGTCTCGTCGAAGAGCTCTGCAGGGATCGTTCCTGGTCAGCGAGCGCGTCCTCTCGGAGGCTCAGGGCCCGCGGGTTGGAAGAGGCGACTCTTTCGACCGGCGAACTCGATGGGGACAGGCTGCAGCCGACTCACCGACGACCTGATTCCGGATCGTCGCTTCCAGCAACGGCAAAATCCCCTTCTCCATCTCTGCCACCAGTTCCTTCTTGTCCTTGGCCGACGAAACCAATTGCTCGATCGTCTTGAGCACGTTCATCATGACCAGCGTCTTTTCGTCGTCGTACGACTCGACGCCGTTCTCGTTTGGGTTGTTGCGCGATTCGAGCGACTCTTGCAAGAGGCGGCGGTAGGATTCGGCCTGTTGGAAATCAATGAGACAGTACGTCAATTCTCGACAATCGCGAATAGTTTTTTCTCAAGACGGAAACGAAGAGGGAGAAGAGAGACGCACGAGAGACTGCGAGAGCTCGAGCGCGAACGGGACGACCTCTTCCGAAAACTCGGCCACCATCGACCTTGTCGTGTTGGTCAACGCGTCCAGATCCACCTCGGACGAAAGCTTGAGCAGTTCTACGGGGCCGAGGGGTGGGTCAGCTCTCCTTTTCTCTCGATGATGACACAGAGGCGAATTCGAGGCAAGAGAGGAAAAGTTGCGCGCGCGCGCGCGTGCATGCGTACCTTGGAGGATCCGTCCGAGGTTGGGCAACATGCGCTCGCGGATGCGCTCGTACCGGACCAGTTCGGGCAGTGCGCAAGCGGCTTGGATCCGGACCGGCAAATCGCTGTCCGTGATGCAGTTCATCAAGCAGTTGAGCGTGTTCTCGAGGGCCTGTGGGTTTCAAGATCAGCAAAAGAAATGGTCAGCCTGGTGTCCACAGAATGAATCTCGGCGCGACCATTGAGAAGAAGCTTTGGCAAATGGAGAGAGACCCACGTTCTGATCCGCCCAGACCATGTCGACACTCTCGTACTTCTCGACGAGGTCGCAAGCCCGCGAGCGCAAGAATCCGTGCGGCGATTTGAACTCGGGGACGATGTACTGCACGAAGAACGATTCGAGCATCGGCGCGAGCTTTTTCTGTTGCTCATCTCGTTTGGTGTATCAGCATTGCCTCGAGAGGAGGGATAGAGAGAGAGAGAGATCCCGTACGCTCTTGACTGCCGTGTTGCACAAAGCTCCGAGCATGCGCAGCGCGCCGTCCTTTTGTCTCGGAGTCGTCTGAGCAGGGTACCTGCAGCAGGGGAATTCAAGCTCCGATGTCAGCCGGCTAATTTTCTCTAACCCTCGTAAGCGCGATGCGAAGGGGGGTGGTGAGACTCACTTGTCGACGACGGATTGGATAAACTGCAACAGGGGGAGGAGCGAAGTCTTTGCGCGCGTTTCGACCAACGTGGAGAGGAAGGCGAGGGCGGTCGCCGTCGGAGAAGCGTACGAGTCGGCGATAAAGTCTGTTCTCCGTCGGTTTGGATCAGCCCGCCCCTCTTTGTTCGATATTACGGTTTAAGGGCTTGGAACGCACCTCCAAAGAACTGGCGGGCGTATTCGGCCGGGTCTTCGTTGAACATTTCGATCTCGTCTTCGGTGAGGCACACGAGCGGGAAGATGAAGTGCTCGATCAGGGTCGACAGGTGCGGTTTCAGGAGCGCAAACATCGACTTGGGGTTGATGCTGCGGGGGTGCGGCCTCGAATCAGTTCCTCCTCCAGTGTCAGGCTTGTTATGAGAGGAAGGCCGAACGCACCACTCTTCGAAGAAGCACAGGATGTGGTATTTGCCCTTTTTCGGGAACCACTCCCCTCGGACCATCTTTTCGACGGCGGCGAGGTACGTCTTGAAGATCTCGGGCGCAAACTGGGCGACAAACCTCTCGGCGAACGGACCGTACTGCTTGACGAGGTTCTTGGGCAACGAGGTCGGGCACCCGTACCGCGTGAACAACCGGTTCAGGGACCAGCAGGCCCATTTTTTGGTGCGCGACCAGGGGTGCTTTTCGAGCAGGTCGGGGTCGTCGATCGCGGAGGGGAGGAGGGAGGGATCGAGCGGGTGCGAGACGATTTGGAGGAGGAGGGTACCCCACGGGACGATCGCTTCGTGCGCTTGGTGGGCGGGCGTGAGGGTATGGATGATGCTGTTCTTGTACGATTTGAGGATCAGGCGGAGGAGGGTCCCCTGGTGGGCGAGAGCTTGCGGGGTTGAGGGAGGGGACGACGCGGGGGAGAGGATTTGGTTGGCGAGGGGGAGGAGGAGGGGCAAGAGGTGCGTGGCGAGGTTGACGAGGATCTCGCCCGTCTCGTCGCGCGCGGCGTACCGCATCGTGTTGAACACTTCGGCCGTCGCCCTCAGTCCCGCCTCGACGTTCCCGTTCCCAGCTCCCGGTTGGTAGGTCGCGCCGAGCATGCCCTGGATCTCTTGAACGAGACCGGGCCACTCGTGCGGGAACTCGCACTCGATCACTTTCGCGAGCGCTTCGCCGACTTGTTCCTTGACCTTGGCCGAATTTTCGACGCTGTCGGCCGACAAGGCGGCATAGAGGGGGATGAGGTTGGTCTTGAGAGATTGGCGATCCGAAGGTGGGATTGGTACGGAGGGTTGTGACGTTGTCCGGGTTGCGGGTTGAAGCAAGGAAGAGGAAGGGTCGGAGGGGAGAGGTTTCCAGGACGAGCGGATGCGGTTCTTGAGGTAGATGGCGGCTGCTAATCTGACGACGGGGGTCGACGGAGTCTGGGGGCCTGCACCGGCGGGTGCTACGAGTTGGAGCAAGGTCGGCAGCAGTCCCTCGACCGGTTCGAGCTGTTCCGTGTTCGAGTGTCAGCCGTGGGCATGGATTCGTACAGAGGGTGGGGGCTTGTGTACCTTTTTGAGTTCGAGTTCGGCTGCGATCCGGACATTGGGGTCTGTTATAGGGCGTGGTAGCGGGGTCAGCAGCGGTAGACGCGGAGAGCTCAGAGAGGAGGAGGACAAGGTACCCGAATCGAACGAGGCGGTAAAGACGTGGTAGAGCCTCTGCGCGTCCATGGCGGTGATGCCTCGAGGACTGTGCGCTACACGCTCCAACGCACCCAGCGCAGGCTAGAGTGAGCGCGAACCGAGTTGAGCGACTTCTCGATTCGAGTTCGCTTCCGCGTCAAACAGCGGCTGCTCTGCCTGGTCTACACTCCTCACACGACTCTCTGCCGGACGAGGAGCCGGTGAAAGTCGGCCTGAGTGTACGTTCTCACCCCGCCCAGCCTAATCATCGCAGCGAAGCACCGCAGCCGCCGCCGACGCCCGCGCTCTCGCTCTCTCTCTCTCCCCACGCGACACCGCCTTCGGATCGCTCGGCTCTTGCAAGTGCCAACGCTCGGAACAAGCAGCGGACCGAGGCGAGTCGGTCTGCTGACTGGAGCGCAACGAACCCGCAAGAGGAGCGCGAGGGCTCCTTCCGAACTGCGTCCCGACTTGGCTGGGCCCGCGAGACGTCCCCGCTCTCGCACTCGCTCGCTCCGTGCAGCTTTTTCTCTCGGGTCAGAGGGTGTAGTCTCGTAAGGCGGATGGGCTGAGTCGACCTGTCCTGTCCGGGAACCTCGGAGCCGGATCATGCGCAAATCCAAGATAGGCACTGGCCTCGGAACTGACCCACAACACACTCTCTCTGCTCTCCGTACAGATCCCGCTCGAACGCCTTTTCTTGCTGATTCCCGGCTTTGCATCGCATCGCTGCTGCCTTTGATCGGCCTTTCAAAGGTGCCATACCCCAGCCCCGCCGATCCGGCCAGGCCCCAGCAAGGGAATGCCCACTCCGACTCCGATCGCCATCGCGCCGGCGGCCGCGGCGGCGGCACCTGCGCGGTCTTCGCTCCCTCCGATAGCACCTCGACCTCCTTTACCCGGTCCGAATGGGAGCGGGAGCGGTGGCGGCATCTCGTCCCCGAGTCATGGCGCGACGGGTGGACCTTCCGCCGCCTCCTCCTCTCAGCCCGGCACCTCTTCCGCGACCGCGACGGCGGCGTGGGCTCCTCCTCCTGCTGCTGCTCCTTCTACCGCCACTCCCACGCCCACTTCGAACCCTCCTCCAACCGGCAGCAAGACGTCCACCCCGACCTCTTCTTCGGCTCCAGCGGCGGCCCCGCCACCTCGCAAGAAACGTCGCAGCAAAGTCGATTCGGCGTGCCGGTTCTGTCGCAAGTCGCACATGCAATGTTCGGGCGAACGACCCTGCGCGCGGTGCATCAAGCGCGAGATTGCCCACCTGTGTGGGACCGAGGCGCCGCCGTTCTCTTCTTCTTCGTCTGCGCCTTCTTCCGCTTCCGCCCCTGCGACGACGGCGACGACGACGGCGCCGACGGGAGCCAAAAATGTGCGGGTTACGCCGAAAGAGGAATCGCCGTCCCAGCAGCAGCAATACTCGAACCCGTTGTATGGAGTGACTCCACCCCCGCCTGCTGTGACCGTCTCGGTCTCGAGCAGCCTCCACCACCACCAATCCGCCGGTTCCGGCTCGGATCAGCATCAAGATATGATGTCGATGAATAATACGCTCGGGTTGGTTGATCTCGCTTCGGCTGCGGCGGCTCAGAGGAGACAACAACCGGTGGTGGTGTCGCCCGGTCAACAACCAGCGCGAGAAAGTCCCGGTGGCGGCGGCGAGCATGGTCGAGGAGAAGGATCGGGATCGGGAGGAGCAGGAATGAACGGTGGCGGTGGTGGTGCAGGGATCGGACAACTCCTCGTCGCAGGAGCAGGAGGAGGGTCGCCTTACGATTCGTCGAACGCGGGCGGACTACCCCTCGGAAAGAGGGAATCGCACCATAGTGCGACTAGTGGCGGCGGCGGTGCCGAATCGTTGGCGCCGCCGCCACCACCACCTGGTTCAGGATCGGGCGGTCAAGGTCATCAACCACAGCAGCAGCAGCAGAATCTGTACACGCCCGAGTTCAATATGGCGATGGTGCGTTCTGCTCCCTCTGTCCTCGCGCGTCTGTGTGACGAAGGAAGTACTGACGAGGGCGACGCGATCCCTTCTCTCTCCGGAAAAAACTACGGGCACCCCCCCCGACGACGAGACAGCTCGACTTGGCGAATGACGGGTTGGGATCGGGGTTGGGGTTGGACATGACCTCGACGGGAGAGGGAGAGTTTCACGGACTCGGGTTGAGGTGAGTGCGTGCGGCCACCGCTGCTTCTTTCCTCGCTGGTATTTTTTCTTCGCCGCTTCCCAGGTGAGGAGAGCTAGCTTGTCATTGGCGGTGAGGCTGATCCGCCGCGTCTCTGCACGTTCGCCGCACACGCAGCGAATTCCTCGCCTCGCTCGATGCTCCCCTCTTCACCACCACCACCACCACTACGACGACGACCGCAGAGCCTCACTCGATGGGCATGACGTCGCAGAGCCAGAGCAACAGCAACCTCCTCGTGATCAACACGAACGATACAGGACTCTCCGTCTCGCCCCGAACGAGGACCACGGCTCTCGACGGCGGTGGTGGGAATGCCGCGGCCGGAGGCGCGGGAACGAACAATGTCAAGAGTTCGGGTCCGAGCGTGCCTGGAAGTCCAGTCAACAAGTGCGTTTGTTCATTTTTCTCTGAGGCCCAAGATTTGCCCGCGCTGGAAGCTGATCCGCCCCGGCCATGTCGCCTCTTGCTTCGTCGCATAGGACTGAACGGTTCCTCCTCACGGCGGCCGATCAAAAAGACGGGTCCCGCTCTGACCGACTTGCGCGCGTCATCCATGCCAAGTTTGAAGCGGGCTTGTTGAGGCCTTACAACCACGTCGCGGGGTACACGAGGCTGATGAAGTGGATGGCGGACAAGTGAGTACTCCTCTCGGGTTACGCTGGCGAGGTAGGGCAAAGGTTGCTGATGCTGCGGTTCGTCTTGATCAGCATGTCTGCGAATTCGAGGCAGAGAACATTGCACACGTTGAGCGAGTTCCGACCGACTTTCCGCGTGCGTCCTTTTCCTCCCTCTTCGCACACCACCACCCCGCGCGTTTCGACTCTCTCTTGCTCATCGTTCCAAGATCGTGTGCCTACTGCAGGCTATCGCGTCCGGTTTGACCGACCTCGACCTCGTCTTCATCGAGGAAGCGTTCGAGCGCTTGTTGCTCGATTACGATCGCGTCTTTTCGAGCATGGGCATTCCGAGTTGCCTCTGGAGGCGGACGGGAGAGATCTACAAGGGCAACAAGGAGTTTGCGGCGCTCGGTGAGTGTCGCGCTTTCCGGGTCCATGCGGTGCTCGGTTGTTGAGCATTTTGGCTGACGATGGACGAGGCGGGCAGTCGGCGTGCCGATCGAGGATTTGCAGGCTGGCAAACTCGCCATCTACGAACTCATGGCGGAGGAGAGCGCGGTCAACTACTGGGAGAAATACGGCAATGTGCGTATATCAGTGCGAACTTGGCTCCCTTGCTCTGCGCGCCGCTTTCTGACGCGCAAGTTTCCATGGTACCGCTGGGACGCAGATCGCGTTCGACGTCGGCCAGAAAGCTGTCCTCACTTCCTGCGTCCTGATCAACCAGTCGATCCTCTCGCGGAAGCGTAAAAAAGCCGGAGCGGACAAGCGCAAGGTGCCCGACGACGCCATGGTCAATGCTTGCTTCTCCTTCGTGAGCCTCTTTCTTTTCCGCCGCAGATTCTCGTCCCCCATGATCAATCACGCGCTCTGACTGCCTTCGCCAACGCAGACAATTCGGCGCGACTCTTATGGCATTCCTTCGATGATTGTCGGCAACTTTATCAAGCTGTGACCATCCATCGCCTGTTTCACTTCTTTCCTCGCATCGCAGGCGTGACAAGCTCCGCCAATGGTTTCATTGTTGTTGTATACGAGCCCTCGATGAGGAATCAACAAGTGCGTCTGAAGGTGCGGTATTGCGCGCGAGAGACTCGGGAAGTGCGACGGCTGTCGCGAGGCCACTGAGAAGGTCGAAGAGCTGGCTATAGAATGCATGCCCCTCGCGCTGCACCCCGATGCGTAAGCTATCCAGAGTCGGCTTGCCCGCAAATAGCAAGTCGCCGGAGGTTGAAGCGCTGTCGCCGAAGCTACTGACCTCGCTTCTCCAAGCGGGCACATCATTCAAGGTCTGAGCACGACACAATAGCGTCTGTTTTGACTTTAAATAAGAGGTCCTATCTACAAGAAGTGTATGGACGAATGACGAATGAAGGTGATTAGGAGAGGATCGAGGAGGAAGAGCTAGAGGAGGAAGAGCTTGGTTGTTTACGACGCCTGGTACATTCCGACGGCGATCGTGTGGCTGCAGGAAAGATTCAGGTCAGACAGCTCACGCAATTGCCATATTGTTTCTACCACTTACTTGTTGATCAGAGAGATGTTGTACGGCGTGAGGAAGACGTCCTCGTCGACGACCGCGACGAAAGCGGTGTTGACGACGACCGGCTCGGGCGGGAAGACGGTGCCGTTGGGGACGATCGCGTGAGCGACGCGGCTCGTGAGGTTGACTCCTTCAAGCGGGGCGTAGGTGACGTTGAGTTGGTCGATGAAGGCGAGGAACTTGGGCTCGCCGGCAACCGACTCGGTCACGTAGAGACCGTCAGGCCCGACCGTCTTGTTGAGCGGCTCCCAGTACAGGTCGACGCGACGGCCGGCGCCTTCGGTGAGCGTGTAGTTGCTGTTGAGGCCCGGGGTGCCGTCAAGGGCGTACGGCTGGTTGGTGACGTCGAGCAGCGGGAAGCGGGTGAACTCGATGCGCGGGTTGTTGGTCGGGCACGACTTGATGTACTGGGACAGCAGAGTCCACTGGTACGCCTGCGGGATACCGGTCTCGAACCTGCAGGGAGTAGAGAGGGTTAGCGCAGTTCTATGCAAGGATGCGAGTACGCGAGTAAGGAGACGCACCACTCGGGCATGGCGGGCAAGCCCTGGAACTGCCGGAAAATCATCTGCTGGCGGGCTTCGGTGGTGATGGCCTGAAGGATGATCTGCGACGACGGCCGCGAGTCGAGCTGTCCGAGGAACCCGTAGGTGCCTATAGCAGTTGGGGAAAGGTCAGTACCGCCGCATTTCTTGAGTTGGTCTCGCCTGTCGAAGAATATGGATCTTACCGGCTTCACCGAAGCGCGTGACCAGCTGCGAGAAGAGGATACCCTGCTTGAGAGTCTCGAACGGGTATTGGTAGACGCCTATAGAAAAAAAAAGTTCGTGGTATGTCAGCAATCGGGAGCACCGGAAGGAGGGTCGAAAGGCGTTCGTGAGCAGGGCCTACATTGCTTGGGAGCGACATCAACCCCGAGCATGTTGGTGATGGCCGTCTGACAATGGGCAGCAGCGGTCAGCGTCTATTCCCGTGGGACGGGAGGGAGTCCGGTGCACGGAGGATGTGCCATCGACGGCTGAGCAAAATACTTACAGCGTGACCAATCTGTAGCAGCGGAGGAAGTTCAAAGATCAACATCTGGTCGTATCCCACGGGAGACCATGAGCGGTCTTGCGCACCTCTTGGTTCGCCATGTGCTGGGTAAGAGTCCGGTCATCCTCGGTCAATCCCGCCGCCTGCCAGTCCTCGGAGGTGAAGTTGGCGAGCAGGTAGTAGAAGAGGTCGAGTTCGATCATCTCTTGCAGCAGTCCGAGGTTGAGCGACTGGCGGTCGAAGCTCGACCTCGGCGCGTAGTCCGGCTTCGTCTCAAGCAGTCCTCCGGCCGGCTGACCCTTCCACGCGAGGGTCACGTTGGTCGTGTTGCCCGTCGGGTTGCCTGCGCGGTGTATATCTGGTCAGCATTCACTGTGGTGCGAGCGGAAGGTGGGCTGGTGTCAACGGCTACGAAACAGGCCTCACCGATGAAAAGGCGACCGTTCGGGAACGGCTCCGTCGCGTTCGTCAACTGGGTCCAGTTGCCCGGAGTGACACCGATGGGCACGGACTCGACCGTCGCATTCAAGTACGAGGAACCGACAGCCGTTCCGTTGTTGCTCGGGGTTGCGGGTACATCGGTACCGGGACCTTGACGGCGGAGGAGGACCGGCGAGGCGGTCACGCTTCCAGCAAGCGCAGCAGCGAGCGTGAGCGTCGAGAAAAGCATGTTAAGATATAGGCTCTGATCGATCTGGCTTGCAGATATGTGAGAGGAGCAAAGAGCACGAAGTTGAGACGGTTCGGAGGACGGGCGAGCAGAGCAGCGTTGGCGCGTTACGTCTTTGCCGAGGCTCGACGAGCCCAGGCGACACACATGTTACGATGACAGCCGTTCTCCGAAAAGCACGAGCCTTTTGTTGGCCAAGTCCGGTTTAATGAGCGAGAACGAATGAAAGCGCCAATCGCGACGAGGCCGCGAGCCTCGAGTTGCATCATCGGTCGCGAGGTGGAAAAACTTTTTTTTCGCTTCCGAGCTCGCGAGCTCGTGGTCGAATTTGTCAGTCACGCTTTGGCGTGCGCTCGCGTGAACCACTCGGCAGATCGACGTAATCCGGCGGAGCTGCAGCTCCGTCTTTTCCCGCTGCGTTGCGTGCATCGGCGTCGACGCCGACGGAGGACGCCGAGAGGAATTGGGTGCAAATGCTGCGGGAGGAGATTAAGCTGCATTGTCTTTCAGTGTCGGGAGGGGCTACAGGTTGTTTAAGGCATAGACAGGCGAAAGGTAGTCGGAGTCGAAGTCGAAGGGAAGGTCCTTGGAAGGTGAGAACCGAGGATTGGTTTAGGACGCCTGGTAGATTCCGACCGCGAGAGTGTGGCTGTAGGCAGGTGTACTGTCAGTATACTCCATGGAAAAGCCTTAGACTCAAGCTGCCACGCACTTGTTCAAGTTGGATGAGTTGTAGACAGTGACGGAAAGGTCAGCGTCGACGAGCGCAACAAAGGCGGTGTTGACCACCTGCGGCTGAGTCGGGAACACGGTCGCGTTGGGCACGAAAGCGTGCGCGACACGCTTCGCCATGTCGACACCTTCGAGCGGAGCATAGGTGACGTTGAGCTGGTCGAAGAAGGCGAGGTACTTGGGCTCGCCAGCGACGGATTCGGTCTTGTACAAGCCGTCGTAACCAACGGTCTTGCCGAGCTCCTCCCAGTACAAGTCGACGCGACGACCGGCACCCTGAGTGAGAGTGTAGTTGCTGTTGATGCCCGGCTTGCCATCGAGAGCGTACGGCTGGTTGGTGACGTTGAGCAGCGGGAAGCGAGTAAACTCGATGCGAGGGTTGTTGGGCGGGCAAGACTTGATGTAGGGAGAAAGGAGGGTCCAAGCGTAGGTCTGAGGAAGACCGGTCTCAAACCTGTTACAGCACGCGTTGGGTTAGCCCGCGAAAAGAAGAGTTGCTCCGAAAGCGGCATCCTGAGGACTCACCACTCGGGCATCGCGGGCAAGCCTTGGAACTGGCGGAAGATCATCTGCTGGCGCGCCTCGGTCGTGATCGACTGCAGGAGCACTTGTGCCGAAGGACGCGAGTTGAGTTGGTTGAGGAAGCCGTAAACACCTGATATCGAGAAGGCCGCGGGGTGGCGTCAGTCAAATTTTCGCCGTCTCGGGCGTAAAGGGTCTCTACACCACGCACCAGCCTCTCCCCAGCGAGTCAGAAGCTGGTTGAAGACGATGCCTTCTTTGAGCGTCGTGAAAGGGTACTCGTAGACGCCTGCAAAAGGTGCTCGCCTAGTCAGCGGCGGGGTTCTGAAGTGCGCTTAAGATGGCTCCGGAGCACTCACATTGCTTCGCGGCGCGGTCCACCCCCAAGATGTTGGTAAGAGCGACCTGTATAGGCAGTGTCAGCCCACTATAACGTCGGGTTTCCGAGCTCTGTTGGCCGGAGTCTAGTTTCCGAGAACTCACTGCGTGTCCGACCTCCTGATTCGCCATGTGCTGGGTCAGAGTGCGGTCGTCCTCGGTAAGACCGATTGCAGACCACTCTTCGGGCGAGAATTTAGCGAGCAAGTAGTGGAAGAGATCCCTACAGGAGGAAAGAGGCGGATCAGCCCTCTTGCCTTGCTGTTCTTTCTGTATACGAAAGGGGATGAGCGGAAAGGGTACGAACAGTTCGATTAACTCCTGGTTCAGGGCCAAGTTGAGAGACTGGAAGTCGAAGTTAGAGCCCGGTGCGTACACCGGGTTGTTCTCGAGGAGACCGCCCGCTGGCTGTCCCTTCCACGCCAACGTCGAGTTGGTGCCGTTCGTGGTCGGGTTTCCTGTTTGCGCAAAACGTATATCAGCTCCCTCATGACTCGTCGATAGGCTCACACGATGTCGGGGGACGCATACCGAGGATTTTGGCCGCATTCGCGTACGGCTCGTTCTGGGAGGTGTACCCTTTCCAGTTGCTCGGGTCGACGCCTTCCGGAACCGAGGTCACAACGGGGTCGAGATAAGAGGAGCCGTTAGTCGAGTCGTTGGTCTTCTTGTATCCTCCGGAGCCGTCCGGAATCTCGCGGTAAGTTGGCAGGTCGGTGCCACCTCCTTGACGTTTTTCGAGGACGACGGGGGAAGTGTTGGCGATTCCGGCAAACGCCGCAGCCAGGGCGAGGGTAGAGAATAGCATGATTCCGCAAGAGAGGCGCTCAGCGAATGTGTGAACCAGAGAGAGAGGAAGGGAGCGATCCAGCGAGGCCGCGAGAGCTGGCTAGCGGAAGCTCCCCTCCCCGCTCGCCCTTCTGGAAGTACGCCCTCCCTGTTCTCGTTCACATCGACGGATCGACCAATCGAACAAGTGTCAATCGAATGCTTTCCATTTGGATGCCATCTTTAGGATATGCCGTCATGCAGATAGAAATCGCGAGTTGGGAAGGTTGCAGAGCTCGCTCGTATCGATCGAGCAGGTTTCCTAGCGGCGATACAGCTACACGCCGCGCGGTGCCCATGTTGGGCTATAGTATACGCTATATACATAGATTCGTGTTGGCTCTGCCAGCTTCTGGAGCTGGTGCATGTTGTCGCAGCCGCCAGCTTTTCCACCGAGCGCCACTTGACAGACGTCAAACGCAGCTTCACGTTTGTGGAACCGTACGTCCGGCTTTCACAGCGTCTCGATCGCCTCGCGGCATGCACGCGTGCACGACTTTCATTATATGCGAGGCCAACATTAAGCTGCCCCTTCCAACTTGACGCACTCGTCATCGTCCGCCTCCACTTTCCCTCTCGATTTGAGAGCTCCAGCGCCAAAGCTCGCCGCTTCGGTTCCAGAATCGCCAGATTCGCAAGCCGATTCGAGGAGTCCGAAGTTTTTATGTGAGAGCGCGGCTGGAAGCTAGGAACCCGAGCCGATGATCTGTAGACACGCGCGCCTTTGGGTTGGTCGGCGATTGCCTACCTCAGTTTCTCGACGGACGCACACTTTCGGGTGAAGACAGAGGCGTGACAGGCTTCCTGTACTTCGGTCACCTGCTTTCAAGCGACCCGTGTCGAAAAGATTCCTGCTCAGCTAGCAATATCCGGAGCGACAACTCCGCTCACGCCCCAGTCTTGCGACGATCCATGCCCGGATGTCTGCTGCACATCAAGGTAACATTTCCAGTCCAATGTTTGCGCAACAAGTCTGGGTAACAATACACGGAGAGAAAAGATAAGCGAAATCATACCTTGAAGGCCCGGGAAGAGGTTTCGCGTTTCAGCTGCAGTTCTCATCCGCGTCCTCGAGTGGGAAGCAGCTCGATCCGTCGTCAATTTCCACGTACGGGAGAACTCACCGAAGCAAAATAGATGCCCCCGTCTCCTGTGCACTTCTATCTCGGATCGGTCAGGCCCGAGTCGATATTATTCTTGCCACGCAAGCGAGCCACCTCTGCTCGCAGCGCCGCTCGTTCCCTTCGCCAGGCCTCCTTCTCTTGCTCCGCGAGACTTAAGTCCGAGTAGTCCTCGAGGCCGGTCTCTGCAGAGGAAACGAGCTTGATCACCCGCCAGACGCGAAGAATGGTCAAGAGGGAAGCGACGCGCGCCTCGGCGCCCTGCAATTGGTTAGAAGTCGCGTCAGCCGGTAGCCGGGAAAGCGAGCTAGGGTAGCACTCACAGCGAGATACAGCTCGAGGCCGAAGGAGACGATGACGATTAAGCAGTCTATAGTATGCAGGGTACCGAAACGAGAGTAAGTGAAGTAAGCCGATCCGCACGCGACGACGTGTAGGCCGATCTCGATCACGAAAGCGCTCGTCTGGCAGATAAGAGAGCGAAGGTCAGCGCGGGTTCATATGCTGCGACAGGAGAGCCTTGGCACACAATCATGAGCGACCAAAGGTCGATCAGGTCGACCAAAGGCGGATCAGGCCGACAAGACTTGTCGCACTCGCATGTTCGATCCCGCAGCGTGTCGTAAGAAATCTGCGCGAGGGAAAGCAGAAAGTCTACGACCGCAAGGCCGACTATGGCTGTTGCGCGCGGGAGCAGCCTCACTCATCAGCTTTCGATGGGGCGAAACCACGGTACGCCCACACGCACCCCATTCGCACGCTGCAGTGCAGAGGACACGAGCGAGCGTCTTCTGCATGCGCTGCCACAGCCTTGGGTTGTCTGCGGAGGATCGGAGAGCTGGTTCCTGCAGCAGGGTCGCATGGGCAGCAGCGGTTTGCGTGGTGCGGGAGCATCTCGAAGCAGCGAGCATGACATCTGCGTCCCCAAGCAGGGTGCGTGTAGCGCACAGATCAGGGCGAGAGCAAGCTGAGCAAGAGAGTCGCGGCGTATGCACAGCTGCGAAGAGGTTCGTGCATGGGTTTGGCACCTCCGGTTTGTGATTTGGCACGGGCAGTTCGGCGGGTTGTATTGAAGAAAGCGGTAAACACGAGTTTTGTAATGCCCGAAGACGCCGAGAGAACCCGATTTTTCCTCGCCTCGCGCGTCGCCAAACTCACTTCCTGCCCTCGTCCCCGCGCGTTGTTTTGCTATTCTTTCTAACTTCCTTGCCGTTTCAGGCGATTCGTGCGATGAGTAACAATCCCTTCGCCTACTTCCAGGCGCACCCGTCCGTCAACCAGTCTTCGCCCGGCCAATCGCATGCCGGTCAGCCCCCTCAGCAGGGCCAGCAACAGCAGCAGTCACAACAGTCGGCGGTGCACCACTACGCGGCCCAAAACCCGTCCCAGTATCAGCCTGCCGCGTCAGAGATCCATGTCGCGCCGTACAACAGCGGTCCGGTCCCCGGTCCGTCGGGCCCGCAGGGCGTAGGCCTCGGAGGAGCAGGCGGGGACGCCGACCACCCGCTCGCCAACGCGTTCGGCGACCACGGCCAGATCGGCGACAACGGTGGGCTCTCGCCGGACAGCAACGGAGGTGCTGACGGAGACGACGCCCCCGACCCGAAGAAAAAGGTGCGCCCCGACTCCCTCCCTAGACGCGTCTGTTGACGTGGGAACCATGCTGATGTTTATTTGTTTTTCTCCCCTCAGGGCGGCCGTCCTCGCGACAAAGTCTGGGAGCTCTTTGAAGGTGCGTTCCACTGCTTATCTTCTTACCTGTACGACCTCTGGGGCTGACTGGAACTCGAGTCGGACCTACTCCAGGCGATCGCGAGATTGCGAAATGCCGCTTCTGCGACTGGAAGACGGAGCATCCCAAGGCTTTCCGCATGCGCGCCCACGCCGCGACCTGCGAGGAAGTCCCGCAAGACGCCAAGGAAAGGATCGCTCGCTACCAAGAGGAAAAGGACCAGCGCGCTCAGTTGCGCCGCGAGGCTCAGCAGGAGGCGGGTTCGACGACCGGAACGCCGACGGCGGTCAAGAAGCCGAAACGCTCCCACGACTCGTCGTCGACGCCCGCCAGTGGCGCTCAGCCCATCTTCAAGTGAGTTCCTGCGCGCTCTTTGCCGTGTTGCGCGACGAAAAAATGCGGGCACCGAGCGGATGTATGCGGAGGGAAAGGGCCGGAGGCGCGGAGATGGCGGACTTGCTTATAATGTTGGTTCATCCTGCTCACCATCTCTCCCTTCTCCGTATCGCACAGCCCGAGGATGCCCCCTGCGGCGCCGTTGCGCTCGCCCATCACCTGCCATGGTACGTCTCATCGCTGGCACGCTATTCGCGTGGGGAAGGAGCGCAGAGCCGGCGATAGCCTACCGGCGGCCTCGCCCCTTCCTGCGCACGCCCGTATACCCATCTAACGCTGACGTGTATCTTGTTGGTTGCAGTGCTCGACTCGACTTCGGGCAAGCCGGCGCCCGAGATGCGGATCCGCCTCGACCGCTTGAACACGACCGGTTTCGTCCTGCAGGCTCAAGGGTGAGCAAGCGACTGACAGCAAAGCAGGTACGAAGGTGGCCAGCCCCAAGACCCATGCTGATTCGTCATCCGTACGCCCGCAGGATGACCGACATGGACGGCCGCTGCAACACCCTCCTCCCCGCCGGCACGCGCGTCGAAGTCGGCATCTTCAAGATCACCTTCTTCACGAACGAGTACTTTACGAAGCGCGGAATCCTGTCCTTCTACCCCTTTGTCGAGGTTGGTCCCGCCTCTGTCCGCTTGTGATCGCGCGCCGTCAACTGTTCTTCCCGCTGACGATTTCGAACTCCCGCCCTCAGATCCCCTTCGAAGTCAAGTCCGCCGACGAACACTACCAGTGAGTCCTCAGCCCTTTTTGGCTGTTGACTCGAAAGTCGAAGTCCCGGCTGACCTTGACTTTGTGCGCACTCAGCATCCCCTGCCTGTTGTCCCCGTACTCGTACACGACTTACCGCGGATCCTAGCCAATGCTTGCCCCCATACCCTCATACCCATTGTCGCCTTGCCATGTTTCTTACGGTTGTACTGTGCAGTCACTAGCTTTGCATGTACATTGATCATCGCCTTTCAGACCGCGTCCACAGGTTCGTTCGCCGTTGTTCTTCCGCGGTCGGCGCATCACTCTTCTTCGCCTGTCGAAACTCTTTATCGCGCGAAAGTTTACGGCGCAACCGCTCGCAACCGCTTATGCACTCGGCCCGGCGAACCGACAAGCTCTTGTCTCGATCGGTTCGGCCCGACTTCTACAGGCTTCTCGGCAAGAAGCTGTTCCTTTTCGTGTCGTCACCCGCTCGACAATTCTCACAAGCGGTTTGGGATGCCGGACTCGCACTTCTCCCGTCGCTGCTTTGCGATACAGTCTTCAAGATGGACCCGGCCGCTGCACACAAGCTCATCCCGACCTTTCTCCGCCAGCTCAAAGCAGAACTCGCGTTCGCTCCGGCGCCGACAGCGACTCTGCTGCCGCTCCTGGTCGCGACTACCCTCGGACGTGGTCGAACATGGCTTCGACCTTGCCTCGACTCGGCTTTCGAGGACTTGCCGCCTACTCCGAACCCGCTCCCCGCCGAGCCGGAGGGGAACCCCCTGCTGGATGCGCAGCAGCACCCGCGTCGGTTGCTCGTCGCGCAGATCAAAGAGTCGTTGGCCAAGGCGTCCATCTTGATCGGTATCCCGCGCGCCATCGTCATGCTGCGGGCGTTGGGTCACGTCGTGCCGGAAGGCGACCAGAGCAAGGCGTTTGTGAGGAGGCAGCTGGAGCTCGACGACCGGAGACTTTCGGACTTCAAGGCAACATCTTCCGTCGGTTTGAACGAAGTCTACCGAGACGACCTCGCCGACATTTTGAACGGCATGAAAGAGTCGGGATATGACGATGCGCGTGAGCAGGCTTACTCCCTCAATCGGATTCTTCGATAAAACCCCCAGTACTCTTCACGTTTCGATGTACTGATCTGATCTCGTTTCCGTGCAGGTCTGCTATCCGAATGCCTGACGTACGGAGCGTTCCTGACCCCGTGTGCTCCTCGCGTCGGCGAACAGCCGCCCGTCCCTTCGCCTGACCCTCTCGACCACGACTCTCGCCTCTTGTCGGTCGTCTCCCTCTCGACACTCCTCCCTCAGCGCAGCGAGGTCGAGAGCTTTTGGCACTTGCGCGGCGCCTTGCGTCGAGGATGGACCCGCCAAGAAGTCGAAGCGCTGCAGAGCACGATCGAGCAGGTCGCGGCGGTCTGCGGCGAGCCGGACATTGGCCTCAACATGCCGAGGGTCAACGATGTGCCGCACCTCGAGTTTGAAGGCGAGGGTAACCACCGCCAATCGTCAGGAGCAGCGGCGCAGACAGCCTAATCGGTCGGACGTATATACCTCGACAGCTGTGTCCTGCGCTGTCGCGATGAAGGCTATTAGAGTGCTTCAGAGTTTGCAATACTATCGTAAATCGTATAGACCTCTCTGAAAGAACCCTTTCTAACCGGCATGTCTCTTGAGGAGAGCCCGCTCTAAGTCGCAGATCTCGATGCCTTGCTCCGCTCCGACTCGTATCGCTGCAAGGCTTCTCGCAGGGTTGCTCTGCTGTCATCTACTCTTCTGTGGACGCGCATCCGCAAGCTTTGATGGCGCTCCGACATCTCAAGACGGCCCGGCGTCGACCAATCGATGATGGAACAGCTCGCCGCACATTTTGCCATCGATGCCGCAGCTCCACGACTCCGACGGGCGAGCGATGCGGTGGGCAAGCTCGACACCATCACTGGCGCATCTGCAGCTGTCGACCCTGCTCGCGCTTGGAAGGTGCGCGGTGCGCGATGACGCGTAGAAACCGTCTTTAGAACTCGTCGAACGTTCGCTTCGCCGCCGAGAGTTGAGGCGCCCACGGCCCCGGTCGATCGGCACTCACCACCAACGACTGCAGAAGCGATCGGTTCGCGAACTTCTGGCCGCGAGGACATGGCCAAGCCGACTCGCGGGAGATGTGCGGCGCATCTCGTCATTTCAGGCCGAACGCGGGCAATCTCCGGTGCTCTCGATACGCTATAAGCTTCGTGTCGCTCATATATTGACGCACAATCTGCTCTCCGTCTCGCCGAATCACCACCGTATCGACCCCCCCTCCACGAACCGGAGCCGAGTCGTCCCTGATGCTGCCTTCGACAGTGACGACGAGATGACAGCACGCTTGCGTGACGCTGCAGATACTACGTAGGTTGTACCGCCTGGACATTCTCGAGCGGTTGTACGTGTTGCTCGCACTCCTTGTGCGCTGCCGGGCATCAGTGCTGTTCCCTCACGCTCGGCAACATGGCTATTCGAGTGCTGGCTCGCACCGGTGTAAACGCTCTCTCGGCCGCGCAGGTCGCGCGGCGGAACAGCCCTTCCCTGTTGGCGCGTCAGCTCGCAACGGCGAGTCGTCGAGTCCGAGCTCAGGTTCAGCCGTAAGTGTGATCCGGATGTCTGTTCCGATCTGGGCCACCCGCTCACTTCTCGCTCCGCTGCTGCAGAGGTGTTTCCACCCCCGTCGACGACCCCGCCCACTCCATCTTCGCAGGCGGCGCTCCGACCACGCCGACTTCAGTCGACAGCTTGCTCGATCGGGAGCTGGACTCCACCTTCGTCGAGCTCTGCGGAGGGCGCATCGTCCGCGAGGTTCTGCTCCGGCACAATGTCGAGAAGGTCTTCGGCTACCCAGGCGGCGCCGTCTTGCCGGTTTTCGACATCGTCTTCGGCTGCCCGGCGTTCGACTTTATCATCCCGCGGCACGAGCAAGGTGCGGGTCACATGGCGCAGGGGTACGCGCGAGTCAGCGGCAAGCCGGGCGTCGTCCTCGTCACCTCGGGTCCAGGTGCGACCAACATGATCACGCCGATGCAGGACGCGCTCGCGGACGGGATCCCCCTTGTTGTCCTGTGCGGTCAAGTCCCGACCGCCGCCTTCGGTACCGATGCCTTCCAGGAGGCGGACATCGTCAGCCTCTCGCAAGCGTGCACCAAGTGGAACTACATGGTCGACGACATCGAGGAATTGCCCAGGCGCTTGAAGCAGGCGTTCGAGATTGCGACTTCAGGCCGCCCAGGTCCCGTGCTCGTCGGCATCCCCAAGGATATCGGCAACAGCATCCTCCGACGAGCTCTACCCCGCAATCACACGACTCCGGAGTTCAGTATGCCGAGGACACTCGACGGACCCGCTTCGCTAGCGGTCTCGACCGCGACGCCCGCCACGACCATCGCGAACGACGAAAAGCTGCAGGCCGCCGCCGCCATGATTTCGGCCGCCGAACGCCCCGTCATCTACGCTGGCCACGGCGTTCTTACGAGTCCCGACGGACCGGAACTTCTTCGGCGCTTGGCGCACGAGGCCAACATTCCCGTGACGACGACGATGCATGGCTTAGGCGCCTTCGACGAACTCGATGACAAGCACGCTCTGCACATGCTGGGCATGCACGGCTCGGCGTATGCCAATCTCGCGATGCAGAAGGCCGACGTGATCATCGCTCTCGGGGCCCGCTTCGATGATCGGATCACGGGTCACGTCGGCGGCTTTGCGCCCGCTGCGCGTTCGGCGTCCGCAGCCGGTCGAGGCGGCATCATCCACTTCGAGATCGAACCCAAGAACATCAACAAGACCGTCGCCGCCGACATCGCGGTCCAGGGCGACGTCGCCGACTCGATGCGCAAGTTGCTCTCGTTCCTCCCCGAAGAATCCGATGAGCGCGCAGGTTGGTTCGCCAAAATCCAACAATGGAAGCGCGACTACCCTTTCGTCTACCACCCGACTCCGACCGATGGTCCAGCTTCGCTCAAGCCTCAGGAGGTCATCGAGAGCTTGGACAAGTGGTGTGAGGAGTACGGGAAGGAGAACGTGGTGGTTACGACCGGAGTCGGGCAGCATCAGATGTGGGCTTGTCAGCACTACCGGTGGCGCCATCCGCGGACGCTGATCTCGTCGGGCGGTCTCGGCACGATGGGTTACGGTCTCCCAGCCGCGATCGGAGCGAAGCGGGCCGCGCCCGAGAAAATCGTCGTCGACATTGACGGCGATGCGTCCTTTGTCATGAGCGGCCTCGAGTTGATGACGGCGTCGCAGTACGATGTCGGCGTCAAGGTCATCGTCTTCAACAACCGTCATCAAGGCATGGTCATCCAGTGGCAAGGTAAGCCCTTCCGTCTTCTCGCGACTCTCAGGAAATTCGCCACCTGACTGCTCTCTCACTTGACCTCGACAGACTTTTTCTACAAAGCTCGCCACCCGTACGGTGTTATGTCGAACCCGGACTTTGTCACGCTCGCAAAGTCAATGGGAGTCCATGCGATCCGGTGTGACAACGCTGCCGACCTGCCCGCCAAGATGAAGGAGTTTATGGAGTATGACAACTCGCGCCCCGTGCTCTTGGACGCGTGCATAATCGAGGTATGTCGCAAACAGATCGTCGATCCTCTTTCAAGCCTGCTCATCTCCTCGTTCCCTACAGACGGAGACCGTCTGTCCGCAAGTTCTTCCCGGAAAAGCGCTCCACGACATGGTCATGCACAAGAGTCTGGTCAGTCCCGAGTTCTCGTGGGGTATTTCTGCGGTCTGCGCTTACGCCTCTTGGCATTGCAGAAATCGTTGGACCTCGCGCACGACTAGAGGTGCTCACGCAACGTCCCCCCCTTTCTGTACATAATTCTTCGCCCTGACGCCTGTGTACATACCGTCGCTTCTTGTTGATGTGCTCTTTATCACGACTCGCACACCCCGGTACATATTGAAACGCAGTCTATATCTCGTGCGAACACGTGACACTCCGTTCGGAAGAGGTTCCGCGACGTCGCGGAGGTTTACCCCTCGCCCACCGCGTTAAATGTAGCGACTGGCTGTACCTCCATGGGCGTGCTGCCTGTTGCCGGTCTCCGTCCTTTCCTGCGCCGCCTCGCTCAGACGGATCTCGGCTTCGCCCCGGCTCCATCAGCGACAATCCTTCCCCTGCTCACGGCGGCAACGCTCGGGAAAGGCTGCGAATGGCTCCAGCCTTGCGTCGAGGTCGGCTTTGAAGTACTACCGCCCGACTCGGCATCGTCGGCGCCGCGGCCTGCCTTACTCGCGGGGGATGAGCCTCATCCGTCGCCGCGGCGGGTCCTCGTCGCTCAGGTCAAGGAGGCAATCACCAAGTCGGCGATCCTGATCGGAGTCCCGCGCAGTATCGAGCTGGCGGTCAAGCTCGGCGACTTTCTCGACGAGGAGGATCTCGGCAAGCCCTTCGTACGCCAGCCGCTCGAAGAGGAGCGTGCCTCCGTGGCGGATCTTGGGCAGAATGGTCTGGCCGGCCTGAGGACTGTTTACAGAGAAAATCTTGACGACATCTTTGCCAACTTTAGCAAGCTCGGCTTGGAGGACATCCGTGAGTTGCCCGCTTCATTTTCGCAGAAAACCTACAGTTGGCAGGATGTTTCTCTCCGCAGCATTTCCAGCCAGCTGACGCATCGCAATCACGTAGGCTTCATGTCTCAGTACATAACCTACGGCACGTTCCTCACTCCGAGCGGTTCCGGTCGAGGAGGTCGCCTGGACCCGCTTGCTGGCGACCCGCGACTACTCTCGATCGTCACCCTTTCGACTCTCGTTCCGCAGCAGACGGAGCGGGAGATACTCTGGCACCTTCGCGGCGCCATTCGACGAGGATGGACTCGCGCCGAAGTCGAGAGGATACAAAGCTCGATCGAAAAGGTAGCTGCGGCGTGCGGTGTCGACGATATTGGGAAGGGAATGCCGCGGGTGAGCGACGTAGAGCCGCAACCTGAGGAGAAGAACCGATGAACGGCTCTAAATGCTGCGCGTTCGGGTATCGGTGGGCTTCCGCGTAGTACAGAAAACGCGAAAGTTTGCGCTCGGGGCTGAATCTCGAAGCGAGTCGTGGACAAGCAGACAATCGCAAGCTTGGCGAAGTCCAGACGAGTTACAGGAATGCAGTGCTGTTTTGCAAGTGAAGGGGTCCGAAAAATTACAAACACCTCGATACGTCGGCGAGGCAAGACCACAATCGCTTTTCTCCCGCGGCCCTCTCCAAAGCGCATCAAGTCGCCAGAAGTCATGAACGCCTTTCCGAGGCAGGCGCGAGCCCATGTATCGCGTCTCTTAGGACTCAGTACTCGTCGTCGGCGCCAGACTGGATAACGTCGTCGATCTTGAGGATTTGTCGGACCAGCTGGCATGCGAGCAGGAGCTGCTGCTTCTTGCTGATGAGCGGGTCGACGACAAACTGCTTCTTCATGTCTGCGGACACGAACCACGTAGCTGTCAGATACCCGCTGGAACACACAACATGGGCGACAAGAGTTCCGGCGGGAACTCACCATTCTCGCCCTTTCCGGCACAGTCGACGCCCAATCGCGAGTTGCCCTCGGTCACCTGCCGACTCTTGACCTCGGCGAGGGTCTCGATCGGTGCCAGACCCGAGTTCTCGGCGAGCGCGAGCGGGACGGCGTCGAGCGCGGTCGAGAACGCGCGCATCGCGTACTGCTCGATGGAAGCGACCTTGTCGGCTTCGGCGGCGACGGCGATCGAGCACGCAATCTCGGCAGCACCGCCGCCGTAGACGACGCGGTTGTCGCGCACAAGGTTGCGGACGACGCAGAGAGCGTCGTGCAGTGCGCGCTTGGCCTCGTCGATGATCTGAGAGGAGGGGGTGGGAAGAATTGCGTCAGCTTTGCGTCTCGTGCCTGCAAGTAACTCCCGGCGGCGCGTGACTTACCATCTTGTTCGAACCGCGAACAAAGACGGTGACGGCCTTCGAGTTGGCGCAGTCCTCGATGACGAGCATCTTGTCGCGGGTGGTACCGAACGAGATCTCCCTCACGACGCCGGCCTTTCCGAGTTTGGCTGCTGTCAGCTCTTCGAACCGGGGGACGATGCGGCCGTTGGTCGCGATCGCGATGAGCTGCGGATACAGCAAAGATCACGTCAGCCGATGGCCTCGGCAGAACTGGCTGGAGGAGAACGCGCCTCGATTTCCGGACCGCCGACCCATCGGACGGCGGGCAAGTCGTTCTGCATCAAGAGGTGGTTCGCTTCGTCGTCAAAGCCCCACTGGCAGATGACGAGGTTGGCGCCCGTGTCCTTGACCTGCTTGATCATGCTCTGGAACTTTTCCATCTCGTACTGCTGCAGCTTCTTGTACTCTTCGACGGACGTGATGTCGAGCTTGTGCTTGGTCTTGGGTCGGGGCGGCTCGAACGGGCACGTGAGGATGGCGAGCTTGGCGTCCTTGACGGACCGGGGCATCTGCGGATGAGACATGTCCTTGTCGAGCAGGACGCCCTTGATCAAGGTCGTGTCCTCGAGCGAACCGCCGACCTTGCCGGTCACCTTGATCAGGTCGAACGGCACGTCCCGGCGCTCGAGGTCGGCCACGGAGAGGACGGCGTCGATGGCGATCTGGGCAAACAGGCTGTGCGCTTTCGAGACGCTGCACACACCACAGTCCCGTCAGCTAGGCGATCGCGACTCGAGAGCCCGCAGGAAACCCCACATCTTGCTACCCATACTCGTTTGCGCTACCTTGAGGAGCTCGCCCGTGTCCTTCGGAGTGTACTCGATCACGTCGCCGATCCGGTCCAGCTCGGCGACGGCGACCGAGCAAGCGCGGTCGAACCCGTCGGCGATCTTGATCGGGTGGATCCCGCGGTCGAGGAGGGCCGTTGCCGACTCGAGCAGTGCTCCGGCGAGGACGACGACGCCGGTGGTGCCGTCTCCGATCTCGTCGTCCTGCGACTTCGACAGTTCGACGAGGAGCTTTGCGACCTGGTGTTCGACCTGCATCTGGCCCATGATGGTCGCGCCGTCGTTGGTGACGGTGATGTCGCCGTCGGGCGAGATCATGATCTTGTCGAGTCCGCGCGGGCCGAGGCTGGTCTTGACAATGTTGCTGACGGTCCGCGCGGCGAGGATGTGCGACTTGAGCGCCTCGATGCCGTGCAGCCGGGTCTTTTTGCCCTGGTCGCGGATGACAATCTGGGTGACATGCCGTGAGGTCAGTCTGTGCACGGGTCACTGTCGTGGGTACATCAAGTTTGACGCACGAAGGGTCGGCCATACTGAGTGATTGCGAGTGGTTAGCTAGAGCCCTCCTAGAAAGCGGTTGCAACAGCGTGCTCACCTCGTCGACCGTGTATTGCGCGTTGGCAGGGAGGCCCTGCATCTTTTAGCGTGGATGGATTGAGTCTATAGAGTCGCGTCGGGAGGAGCGACTTGAAGTGAGGAGGCGGTGCCGGTGAACGAGGAGTCGGGAATGTGGTCTGTCAGGGGGGACCGTGGATCAGCGCTGCTGCTGTACAGGAGAGAGTATCTCTTGACTGCTCCTGCAAACTCGCCTCGCCGAATGTGTGCGTGATCCGCCTCGACGGTAGATCTGACAGGAAGCGCACACCCAACTTCGACTCTAGACGAGGCTGCGAGGCGGTGGGGCTGGCCTGATGTATTGCGAGCGTGTAGACTCACGGATCTTTTCGCTCAACCGGTGAAGTCTCTGTAGACGATGGGATGAGACCAACCAGATCGCACTCGCGGCGAACGCGGTCTCCTCGCTCTCAAACAATACGCGCTCACTCTGCTGACCAAAGCTGCGAGAGAAAAGTCCAAACAGTCTTGCGTAAACATCTCTCGCCCGGATCCCGCCGTCCCCGGATGTCGACTCGACCGCTCGACTCGGCCGCCGCTCTCGATCCGGACCGGCATTTCACCCTCCAAGACGCCCTCAACGCGTACGCTCTCGCAGACCAGCCAAGCCACCTCGGTCAACAAGTCAAGCATGCCCTCGGCGTAATCGAAGCAGCGCTCGATCGGTACAGGTGCGCGTTCTGTCTCTCTGCCCCTCACCGATCCGGCTCCTTGCATTTCGGTCGTCTTCCGAGCCCTTGCGCTGACTATAACGAGAGGACAGCCTCGACCAACTCGCATTGAGCTTTAACGGAGGCAAGGACTGTAAGCTAAGCCTACCCGGCCTACTGTCGACCTTTTGGCGCCCCCGATTCATTCTTCCTCCGGGCACCACATCTGCCGCGGTCCGTTGCTGACAAAATTTGCGATTGCGGCAGGCACCGTCCTCGTACACCTTCTTGCTGCTGCCGTCCTCGTCCGGAGCTCAAGAACGGCCCCGAATGGCGTAGACCCTCAGGGGATCGATCCGCCACCGGCCTCCACCGCAGACTTGTCCCCCTTGCCCCGGATCCTCGCCGTCTATGTCCGCTGCGTCTCTCCCTTCCCGCAAGTCGAAGCGTTCGTCACCCTCTGCGCGAGGTGGTACCACCTCGAACTCGACGCCGTCGAGGGAGGCATGAAAGAGGCGCTTCAAACGTACCTCGATCGGAGGCGAACGCTCGCCGCCACCGCAGCAGCTCGCTCGACCGCTACACGGCGGAGACGCTCCTCCGTCGATGCTGCGCCCGAACCAGCAGTAGTGAACGGCAAGGAATCTGCCGTGGAGGCTCACGACGCAGGCGAGGAGGAGGAGCAGATCAAGGCGATCATGGTCGGAACGCGGAGAACCGACCCTCACGGCGCGACGTTGACGCCGTTCGTCCCGACCGACCCGAGTTGGCCCGACTTTATGCGCGTCCACCCCATCCTCGACTGGAGCTACAAGGACGTGTGGGACTTTTTGCGGCATCCGGACTTGACCCTCGGAGCGGGTCAGCCGGCGCCCGTCAAGAAGAACGGGGCCGGTGCGGTCGCCGAGGCAGCACAGGGGCGGAGGACATCTTTGGAGTGGTGTGAGCTGTATGATTACGGGTGCGTGTTTCTCGGTCTCTTCTTTGCTGTGTCGAGTGTGACTCTTAGACTGTTTTACCGCTCGCAGCTACACCTCGCTCGGCTCGACCTACAACACGTTTCCGAACCCTCTCCTGCGTTCGACCGCGTCCGGCACGCTCGTCGACGGTGGCGACGAGAGCTTGCCGCTGGGCGGGTGGCGACCTGCATGGGAACTCGAAGACGAAGATGCAGAACGCGCCGGTCGGTGAGTCGCGCGCACGCACACACGGTATACCCCACTCGCTGCTGACGGACGATTGGACATCAGGGACCCCAATCTCGCGCATGTCGTTGGTCAGTCTGCAAAATCGCCCCTTTCGCCGGACGAGCTCGCACCTCGAGCCGCGAAAAACGGGGGCAGCGATGCCGCGTTCGCCCGCCCCAGTTTTGAGGACCCGGACCTGCCGATCGGGAGCTGTCCGAACAGTCGGGCTGCCAGTCCTGAAGTGTGAACATAGACAACTGAAAAGTGATATATTCCCCCGCATTCCGCTGAAGCATAAGTAGTAGACAGACCGAGTATCCCCTTTTTGCAAAGAAGTGCATCCATTGTTGCCATGACAGCATCCCGCACAGACCACCAGACTGGCGCGGGCATATATAGATAACATCGATATTGCACTTGGTCGACGTAAAAGCGTCGACGAGGGACAGAGGAACTACTTGACTTTGTACGAATCGGAGAAAGGACGGTACATCTCGACTTTCTCAGGCCAGGATGAGCTTGACGGTGACGATCTGGAAGGCACGCATCCGCGGGAGATCGATAGTGAAGGTGTTGCTGGCGGAGCCAGGGACACTCTTGTCGGAGACGGCGAGGTCGTCAACTTTGCGCTCGAGGATCTGCAGGAGGACCGAGTCAGACTCTGCCCTTGAAGCAGCGTATCTAAGGGGCACATGGACGCACGTCAACGAGCTCAGCGCTCGCAATCTTGCGGCCCTCGGGAATGGATGCCGCGATCTTGGCCTTGGCGGCGCCTCCGTACGCCTCGTACAGACGCAGGATCACGGTCTCGTGTTTCGACCGGGCCGAAAAGTCGTCTTCCTCACCACGCTTGACCGTGTCGAGGACGACGTTGCGAGCGCCGACCACGCTGAATGGGCCCTGCCCGTGGCGGTCGTCCCCCCTCGACTTCATGAGCTCTGACTCGGTGAGGGCGATGGAAGGAAGTCGACGAAGGTGCAGCGGGTAGTTGAACATGCGCGCGACGGCCGGAACATCCGATTCGGCGAAGGATCCGCGGTGAGGCAGGACGGCAAAGGAGAAATGGTGAGCTCCCTGGTCCTGCTCGTCATCGGGCAAAGTCGACGCGCGCAGGAGCGAGAGTCGCAGCGTGCTGTTCTCGCATGCGTGGCCGTACTTGCTGTCGTTGAGCAAGGCGACGCCGTAGCCAAACTCGGAGACGTCTGCGAAGCGATGACCGCAGACTTCGAATTGCGCTCGGTGCCAAGTCGTATTGCGGTGCGTCGGCCGCTGGATGAAACCAAACTGATTCTCGTACGTGCTGTTTGCGGACGAATATATGTTAGCTGCGCCTGGTGTGAGGCTATGGGACGCATGTCTTGCTCACCAAACGTCGCCGGTCGGAGTGATGGCGAGCGGGATCTCCCACTTCAAGAACCTGGAGGATGATCACATCAGTTCCAGCTCGGGCTCCCAGCAGTGCTTCGGCCACTGACCTGTGTCGCTCATGCCAGTCCACCTGCACGTCAAACTTGATCAGGCTCAGGGCGTCCTGCTTCGTAGACGGGGCAGTCGCGTCGAGCGAGATGGTGGCCTAGTCGACGCAGAAATCGGTCAGCAAAGAGAACGAACTGGATACACGCTTCCAGAACCAACCTTGACCACGCTCTTGCCGAAGTGGTACGTCGCGAGTACCGAGCTACGCATCGGTCCGTCTTCGAGAACGCGCACGGACGAAGCGTTGATGTCCGTTTTGGTCTCGAGGTGGAACAAGTCGACGTCCCAAGCGTCCCAGTTGTTCGGACTGGAAGCTCCTCAACCGTCAGCGAGCGTTCTGACCGTCACAAGATCCGCGCGCCGATGACTTACGTGTCCTGGAAGATGACGAAGCCGGCGTCCTTGTTGGGCAGGATGAGCTCGCGGTCGAGCTCGCGGTCAACGATGCTCGTAATGCGACCTTCCTTCGAAATGACGACATGCAGCTTGTCCGTCGAGAGCACGTGACCGGTGTCAGCAAGACGGGCTGCCAGATTTCGAGCGAGTTCGTCAGTGCCGAAACCATTTTGTGCGGGTGTTACGATCAAGGCCGCACCTCGCGCAGAAGATCCACCTCGCGACAAGCTCGTGTCGTTGATGCTGACAGGCTCCGTGACGATCGTGCCGCCAGTCGTGTCGAAGAGGACGTACGCCTCGCCGTCGTGACTGCGCTGCAAAGCGGCGTCGTCGAGAGCGCGAGCGACAGACATCGGAACCTTGACGAGCTCGCGGCGGGGGAGGCCAAGGGTGTCCAAGGCGACGAGGGAGTCCAGTGCCTCCGGGTGAGACAGCGACTTCGAGTTCGGGACGAGAACGTTCAGAGCAGAGTCGAGCAAGGCGGCGCCCTTCTCTTGCACGTCGGCGTAAACCTGCGGAGGGGGAGTTCTCTCAGCGCGAGACGAAGAGAACACTTGTAAAGGGCGTCCACTGTACCTTCTCGGCATCGTCGTAGACCATGCCGATCGCGCTTCCGGGCAAGACGTCGTGGAACTGGCAAAGGAGCATGTCCTCCCAGAGCGAGTCGATCTCGTCTTTCGGGTACGAGTATGCCTTTGTGGCGTCGCCCTTGGTGCTGTACAGGGATGCGAGGGTAGCGACAAGCTCGAGATCGTGCAAAAGGACTTCGGTCTTGCGGTTGTTGCGCTTGATCGATCCATGCGACGTGGCGGTTCCGCGGTGGAGCTCGAGGTACAGCTCGGAGACCCTGAGCAGGTGCAGAGTTCTCGGTCAATGCAGGTCCGCACGCGAGCGTTCCGATCCAGGACTCACCAGACTGGGAGCTTCTCGCCCTTGTCGGTTTGCTTCAGCAGGTGGTCGTAAAACTGCTCGACGGTCGCGCCCATGTGCACTTTCGGGATCTCGCCTCCTCCGATCTTGGTGTTGTTGGCCACGGCGCGGCAGCGACGCAGGTTCTCGAGCATGGGCGCGAGCGGACCTCCGCCGCCGTCGCCGTTGCCGTAAGTGAGCAAGCCGGTCTGAGTCGACTGGAGCGATTTGTGATTGCGCCAGGTGTTCAGCACGTCGTCGACGGAGGCTTGTGCAGTGTACTAGAGGTCGCGAGAAGTCAGCGGTCCGCCTCGGACAGAGGGGGTCGCTAAGTGCTTACGGTGTTTTGCGGGCACATATGGACGACGATCTGCGTCTGGTCCTGACCCTGCCACCGGAACGTCGTGTGCGGGAAGTCGTTGAACTGCGACCAGCTCAGCCTGGGGAGATAGATCAGCTCTCAAGCGTGGCCGCTAATAGAAGAGGGAACGGACTTTTGTGTGAAGAAAAAGTCGAGCCCGGCGAGGCGAGCGATCTGCGGCGACGCCGAATTGTACCCGAACGAATCCGGCAGCCAGAACACGCGGCAGTATTGTCCAAACCGAGACTTGAAGTACCGCTGGCCGTACAAGAACTGCCGGGCGAGCGACTCGCCAGAGGGCAAGAGCTGGTCGGACTCGACCCACATGCCGCCGATGGGGAGGAACTGCCCGGCGGCGACCTTGGCTTTCACCTTTTTGAAGAGTTGGGGATAGTCCTGCTCGAGCCACTTGAACTGCTGCGCCTGACTCGCGACGAAACGGTGCTCCGGGTAACGTTCCATCAAGTCGAGCTGAGTCGACCAAGAGCTGGGGAGAACGGACGAGCTTCAGCTCGTACGCCGCGAACTGGTTCGCGGGTTTTTGCAAGGGTCCCTTACCGAGCACTCTTCTGGCGAGTCACCGAGAAAGGCCACTGCCGACGAGAAGCACAGGGTCAGCCATCTCGGGATCGTAGGAGTAGAGACACTTGGCATCCGCAACGCTTACCAGCCAAGCGGTGTCGATCTACGTCGAGGAGTGAGTATGCTGTCAGCGGCACTCGCACTGACTACCGACCCGAGCGTGACCTGCTCAGACTCACGTGGCAGTTCCCGATCGCGTAGCTCGTCACGCCATCCGCGACCGGGTCTTTCCCATAGACCTTGTGCGCCTCCTTTTCCCATTCCGGCCCGCCAAAGACTTCTGCAGCGAGTTTGCGACTCGCGGCGATGGTCGAAAGGTCGTCGTAGCGGAAGACGTTCATGATAGCTTGACGGGCGAGTCGAAAGAAGGTCAGTCAAGTGTCGGGCGGCACCAGCTTCGAATTCGGCTCGAAACTCACCGTTGGCGACTTCGAAGCACTTGACACCGAGAGGAGACCGCTCCGGCAGCGACCGAGCGAGGTCTTTTAAAACCCTGCAGAGTTGCGCATGAGTCTCGGAGAACGTGGCTGTCTGGCTAAGACCGCGGTCTTGAGCTCACCGGAAATCCCACAGCAATCGCCACGCCTCCATTCGCGGGACGACGAGGTCTGCACTCTCGAGCTGCGTGCACTCCAACCAGAAGTACAACCAGAAGTTAGCCGCTGAGGTCGACCAGGTAGGGTGAACCGGGTGCGAGAGGGCGACTCGCAGTGTAATACCGGTTCATGTCGGGCGGCGCATTCGTCTCGAAGAGTCCGTTGCCGAACATGGCATTGCACGAGACCTCGATGTAATCTGCGGGTGCGGCGAAAAGTGGTGAGGCTGCCTCCTCGAGGAAAAAGGAAGAGAAGCACATTTTTGGCGCGAGAGAGAGAGAGAAACGCACACTTGTAGCCGCTCGCGCGCTTTTCCTTTGGCAAGATGAACTCGACGCGGCGGTCGATGCCGCCGCCGCCCGTGATCCCTTGGAGAGGGCACCCCTCGGTGTCAAAGATCATGGCTTCGCACGACGGATCAAACTCGAGTTGGACCCGTTCGACGTCGGCCCATTCCGCGGGGAGGTTCATCGTGACCCGGAACCAGTGGCTGAGGAGGAAGCTGATCAGCTGTGTGAGCTTGAAGGAGGCACTAGACTCGCGACCGACTTTGTCCACGAGGGGCCGAGACGGAGACCTTTCGCGGCCGGTTTGAACGGTTTCCGGACCGCATCTTTGAACGGCACCTGAGCGTACGGAGGAGGGTCAGCTCAGGCCGGTGTGTGGGATAAGCCGTAAGAGGCGCGATGCGGACCTTTTCGCGGCCTGGGCAGCTCCAGTACTCGAGCTGGATGTGTTTCTTGTCGTCGATGCGGTGCTCGAACAGGACGTTCCTGATGTTAGGATAGTTTCCGCCTTCAAAGTTGTCGAGGCGGCCTACATCAAGGACAGGTCAGCATGCAGTGAGACCGAAGTGGGGCAAGGCGGAGGGAGGGGTTCCAGGACGGACCGAGAGTCAACCCTCGAAAGTGCTGGGCGCGAGGTCCTGTCTCATTGAGCATCGGATACGCCATCTTGGCTGAATGCGCAGTGGCCGCCATAGCCGCTGCGTGAGAGGTCGAGATCCTTGCAGCAGATCGGGCGGGGCTGGCGGCGAGCGGGGGGATCTCAGCTGCGGAGGCTGCAGTCGAATCGAGTCGAGTCGGCGGTCGTACAGCTCCTCTTGAATGACTCTTTGTGTCTCTTGCCTCGCCGCTCACACAAAGACCTCGTTACGGAGTGAGGGCAGCCGCGATCCCTCCGAGGGGCCGACGCGTTCGCACGAGGGGAGGCTGGGAAAGGGAGCCGCCGCCTCTCGCCCGCCAATCGCTCGCTCGACTCGCAGCGCCGCCGTGCAGAGACACGTGTTGGGACTGTGAAGCGGAAGCAGTATTCGGAGACAGTGCAACAACCGCGAGGACGCGCCACTCATCCATCTAGCGCGCGCCCGAGTCTCTCCTCCTCGCCTGCGCCAACCCCGTCACCCGGAACCCGCCGCCCCTCCATCATGGCCGACAAGACGCCGTGCTTCACGCTCGTCGCCGACGAAGGTGACCTCGGCTACCAGACCCAGGACCTCCGCGCCGCACTCGAGAAGGGCACCGACGACCTCAAGCTCGACACGTTGCGCCGCATCATCGTCTCGACCCTCAACGGACAGCCGCACGTACGTCCGAACGGCTGCCACACCTTCTTTCGGGAGCAAGCCCCGCCCCCGCAAGCCCGAGTGTGACGCGTGCATTCCCGCCGTGGCTGACGCCCTCGTGCTGTCCTCCCCCCCCACCCCGTGCCGATAAACGCGCGCGCAGCCCCAGCTGTTGATGCCCATCATCCAGTTCGTCCTGCCGAGCAGGAGCAAGCAGATCAAGAAGCTCCTCCAGTGCGTCCACTCGGCCCGGGATGCCTTGGCCTCGTCAGACCGGCTGACCGCCCGCGGGCGCACCTGCAGCTTTTACTGGGAGATCTGCCCGAAACTCGACGAGAATGGCAAACTGAAGCAGGAGATGATCTTGGTCTGGTGAGTGTGCGGGTGTGTGTGCTTGTCGGACCGATGCCTCTTGCTGACGGACGCTCGACCTGGACCCGCAGCAACGCCATCCGAAATGACCTCGTGAGCTCCTAAGTGACTCAGCGTCATCCCTCGCCCTGCCCAACACTGACATTTCGTGTGTGCAGCAACACCCGAACGAGTACATCCGCGGCGCAACTCTCCGCTTCCTCCAAAAGATCCGCGAGCCGGAACTGCTCGAACCGTTGATTCCGACGTGCCGATCCTGTCTCGTAAGCACTTCCGGCGGGTACAGGACGACTGATCGATATCTAACCAACCCTTTCGACGAACGACGGCAGGAACACCGCCACAGCTATGTCCGGAAAAACGCCGTCATGGCCGTCTTCCAGATCTACAAAAACTTTGACTACTTGATCCCGGACGCGCCGGAACTGATCCAGACTTTCATGGCGGCCGTGAGTGCCTACCCGTGTTGTGATGCCGATGTTTTACGCGCGTGTATTGATTCCCCGTTATTGGCCATCCGCAGGAATCAGACACGACCTCGCTCCGGAACGCGTTCGTCATGCTGCAGGCCGTCGCGCCGGCTCGTGCCGTCGAGTACTTCCTGTCTGTCTACGACCAGATCCCGAACCTGGACGAGATGATGCAGCTTTCGGTGATTGAGCTGATCCGCAAGGAGAGCAAGGCCGGCGGAAGCGGAGCGCAGGAGGGTTCGCTCAAGGTGAGCGGCTCGATCAAGCCCGGGTCCCCTCAGAACTCTTGCTGACCTGCCCTCTCTGATGCCGAGCGCAGGCGCGGTACATCAAGTGCATCTTTGAGCTGCTCAACTCGGGCAGTCACTCTGTCAAGTACGAGGCAGCGGCGACTCTGACGACTCTGACGCAAAACCCGGCTGCTGTTAAAGGTGCGTTTGTCTCGACCTCAAGTGCCCCGTGCCCAAACAGCCTGATTGACTCGACGCTCTCTTCCTGCGCAGCCGCGGCGAGCTGCCTCATCTCGCTCGTCCTGTCGGAGCCGTCGAACAACGTCAAGATGATCGTCTTGACCAGGATCGCCGCCCTGCACGCCAAGCACGAGCACGTCCTCGACGAGCTCGTGATGGACATTCTCCGCGTCCTGACGAGCCCGGACATGGACGTCCGCAAGAAGGCGCTCGGGATCGCGATGGACATGGTCAGCGGCCGCAACGTCGAGGACGTGGTCGGGTTCCTCAAGAAGGAGTTGACGCGGACGCTCGACCCCAACTTTGAAAAGGCGACCGAGTACCGACAGCTCTTGATCCAGACCATCCACACCTGCGCGATCCGGCACTCCGAAGTGGCGTCCTCGGTCGTGCACGTCCTCATGGACTTCCTCGGCGACGCGTCCAACTCGTCTGCGGTCGACGTGATTGCGTTCGTCCGCGAAGTCGTCGAGAAGTTCCCGAACCTGAGGGCCGGGATCGTTGACAAGCTGCTCGAGACGTTCGCCGAGATCAAGAGCGGCAAAGTGTTCCGCGGCGCCATGTGGATCGTCGGAGAATACGTGGCGAGCCAGGAGGAGATCCACGCTGCCATGCAGCAGATCCGCAAGGTCATCGGCGAAGTTCCGATCCTGGCGTCCGAGCAGCGACTGCTCGACCAGGCCGAGCAGGAGGCGGCGGTGGCGCATGCCGACGTCGCGAATGGCGATTCGTCGTTGGTCCAAAAGTCGGTGCCGGTCACGACGACGCGGGTGCTCGCGGACGGCACGTACGCCACCGAGACTGCTTACTCGTCCTCGGCGACCGCCGCCGCCTCGCTCGAGGCTGTCAAAGCCGCTGCAAAGCCGCCGTTGCGAGCTCTTATCCTCGGCGGCGACTTTTACACGGCGACGGTGCTCGCGGCGACCCTTGTCAAGCTCGTCTCGCGGTTCAAGGAGCTTGCTCGCGAGACTAGCGGCGAAACTCGATCTCTGAACGAGCTGCGTGCCGAGTGCATGCTCATCATGACCTCGGTCATCCGGGTCGGCCAATCCCACTTTGCCAGCGTCCCGATCGACGAGGACGCGCAGGAACGCATCCTCGCGTGCTTGCAGTCTCTCGCCGAACTCGACAACCCCGCCGCCGGGCCGGACCGGGCTCGGGTCATCGAGGAGATCTTCCTGCGCGACACGCAGGCGGCGTACGCCAAGATGGTCGAGCACGAGGAGAAGAAGGCGCTCGAGAAGAAGAAGCGAGAGGACAAGGCGCAGGCTGTTCAAGCGGACGACTTGATTCAGTTCCGGCAGCTCGCGAAGAAGACGGCAGGCGCCGACGTCGACGAGTACGAACTCGACTTGACGAAGGCCACCGGCATTCAAGATGCCGCCAAGGACGACTTTGTCTCGAAGCTGCAGCGGGTCGTCCAACTCACGGGCTTCTCCGATCCCGTCTACGCCGAGGCCTACGTGCACGTGCAAGGCTTCGACATCCTCCTCGACGTCCTGATCGTCAACCAGACGAACGAGACGCTCCAGAACCTCACCTGCGAGTTTGCCACTCTCGGTGACCTCAGGCTGCTCGAGCGACCAATCCCGTATACCCTCGGTCCGCAGAGCTTCCAGAGCGTCAAGGCTACCATCAAGGCGAGTCTTCTCGTGTATGGCCACTACGAGGCCGGCCGAATCTGACGACCGTGAAACCAACAGGTGTCTTCGACGGAAACGGGCGTCATTTTCGGCAACATCTTCTACGACGGCGCGGCAACCACCGACAGCCGCTGTGTCGTCCTGAACGACATCCACATCGACATTCTCGACTACATCACCCCGGGTTACTGCAATGAGGCGCAGGTGAGCTCTTTCGTGCTGCCGCAGCTCGACCGGATATATCTCCAGATGCTGACGCCGTTTTGCACAGTTCCGGAGCATGTGGACCGAGTTCGAGTGGGAGAACAAGGTCAACGTCAACACAAACCTTGACGACTTGCGAGCGTGTACGTACCGCAGCAGTGCTGATCCTCCTCTTCGGTGTCGGCGGCTACGATGACTAATGGCGTTTCCCGGTGGGCAGACCTGCACCACATCATGGCTTCGACCAACATGGCATGCCTCACTCCGGATGCGGCGCTCGAGGGCGACTGCGGCTTCCTCTCGGCGAACCTCTACGCGCGATCACTCTTTGGCGAGGACGCGCTCGCGAACCTGTCGATCGAAAAGCTGGCCGATGGTACCCTGCAGGGTCACGTCCGCATTCGCAGCAAGACTCAGGGCATCGCTCTCAGCTTGGGTGACCGGATCACCATCTCCCAAAAGACTGCCGCGTAGACAGCGACGCAGTCTTGTCCGGTGACTCGGTCCGCGCCCTTTCTGGGTCGTAGCTTTCCGTCCCGCTCTTTTTGTTCCTGTATTCTCCGTGTATACCTTACAGGTTGCAATAACCGAGTGCTCACATCTCTCAGTGTCCCAAGAATGCGAAAAATGTTGCCGGATGTGTCATGACATGGATGCGAGGCAAAACCGTGTCTGTTCCTCGCGCTTGTCCGCCGTCAGAGGCGGCGCCTCTTTGCTTGCCTTGAGGGCACTTTTATTCGTCTCGCAGTAACGGCCCGCATCCCTTCCGCTCGACCTCCTCGATCCTGCGCCATTGCGAGGTGATGCCCCATCCGACTCCGATGAAGGACGACACGACACTCACGCCGTCAGCGAGAAGGAGTGGACGCCACAGGGAGCAACAGGATCTGAATCACGTAAGTCTGACGGCGTGTCTTGCGGGGCGGCGCGCCCGATCATCGCCAGCTGCTGACTCGCCAATTTGGTGCCGCCACACATCAGCTTCTCGGTTTCACTTTGCCGCCACGAGCTCCGCAGCCACCGACACACCTGCCGAGGCGATCCACTCGTCGGAATCCGAATCATGCGGTCTTTGATCGAGCGCGTTTCGTACACCAGTTCCGCTTCGTGGTCAAACCGGATAAGGGTACCTATTCTCTCAAGCCGCCTATCGCTTCTACGCGCGCGCCCCTCGGACGCAGGCTGACTCGCCTGCACCCATCGTACAGACTACACGGTCCACTTTGCGGATCCCGATATCCACATCGACTGGCCCGACGTCCTGCAGGTCATCCTCCCCACATCTGCGTCCGCGTTGAGTTCCGTCGCCACGACCAAGCTGGATCAGTCTGTCGCGGGCGACTCGGGAACGAGCAGTGGAGTACCGGCGTGCCCTATCTGCTTGAGCGAACCCGTCGCTCCTAGAATGGTGCGCACTTTTTGCCAACTGGTTGACTATCGCCGGTCTGGCTGATCTTCTTTGGCCTCCTGCGCAGACGAAATGCGGGCACGTCTATTGCTACCCCTGCATTTTGCACTACCTCGCTCTGGCAGAGTCGGGGAACAAGACCCGCCAGTGTCCCATCTGTCACGAGTACGTCGTTATCCCCACCTCTCTTGGTTCGCGAATGAACATGCTGACATGGTACGAACAGTTCCGTGCACAGCAAGGATCTCAAATCCGTCAAGTGGTTCTTCCCGGATTTGCCGGCTGCCGTGCCGGCAGCGACGTCGCCTCCTGCGTCTGTCGAACCGGTCGACGCGGACTTGGCCCGCGCACTTGAGTTGTCCAGGCTCGACGCGCAGGGTGGACGGCCGTCTGCCGCCTCGGAGCCCGCGTCGTCCAGCCGCGAGCGTCTCAAAATGCGCCTCATTCGTCGTCCTCAAATCACGACTCTCGCCTTGCCGCGATCTGCGACTTGGCCGTCGACCGCAGTACTGCCACTGCGCGCGCCGTGGAACTTTACTCCGGACGCATTCACATATGCCAAGTTCTTCCTCGGCGCGCCGGACTACCTCCGCGACGAGCTGCTTGCTCAGAAGGCCCAGCTTGAAGCCGAGATCCAGACGCTGAGGCGCTTCGGGCAGCGCGGAGGAACGGACGAGCAACTCGGCATCGTCTTCATCGATGCGGCTCTGCGCAAAGTCGACGAGCAGCTGCAAAAGGTCGAACTGCTCAAAACGACTGCCGTCATGACGGCTCGCAAGCGGTCCTTGCGTGAGCTGCACGACATCCAACAGCTGCGGGCCGCTGATGCGGACGATCGATTGCCGCCGGTCACCGACACGTCCGCCAGCGAGCTGGAGGCGGCTTCGGACGTCGGCACCTCCAGATCAGATGATCCGAGTCCGGCGGTAGCGCGGCAGCCTGTTCCTGCGCCTCCTGTTTACGACCCGATACCGCTGGACTTCCTGCACACGAGATCGACGCCGCTGGCGGCAGGAGCGCCTCCCTTCACTCCGCCCACGACTGCTCCACCCGCCGTCATCTCGGCCACACTGTCTCCGCCGCGGACGCGGACGGCGCAGAAGCGGTCAAGTGTACCGACTGAACAGCCGGTCGACGACGTCGCGTACTACTTCTATCAGGCTGCTTCGGGCCAGCCGATCTTCCTTTCCCCGCTCGACATCAAGATTCTCAAATCGCACTTCGGCACCTATCAGGCGATGCCCGACAACATCGAGGTTGTCGTGGAAGGCGCAGACGAAGGCTCGATGAACGACGAGCTGCGCCGTCGGTGCAAGTGGCTCGGGCATTTGCCGGTCGCCAGCGACGTGGTCTTCATTGAGGCCGACCTGTCAACGGTCGTTCCGAAGAAGGCCCTTGCTCCGTACACGACCGCGCTTCGGCAACGCAGGACGAAGCGGCGAGACAAGGCGCGGAAGGAGGATCGCGCCAAACAACGCAGCGAGCAGAAGGCGGCCGAAGCGTTGCCGGTGCATGAATCGACGTATGCGTTTGGCGCTCCGGGCGGCTTGCCCTTTGGTTTCGCCGCTGCCTCCAGCTGGGACGACGAGCACGCATTCCCGGCCACTTCCACTTCGCCAGCTTCAGGTCGTTCGAGCTCGCCACGCCGCGCGGCAGCATCTTCCGTCGCGAATACCCCGATTCGGCCCTCGCCTTCGCTTCCACAAGCCGCTCGACCTTCGTTCGCTTCGGCGGTTCACGCGTCCTCGCGATCAGCCGGAGGGTCCAGCTCGACTCAGTCCGCTTGGGACGACGCGCTCGAGGATCGATGGGGACAGCTCGAGGAAGAGATCGGCCGCCGTCGAGCTGCATCACCTCGCACGACCGCTGCATCCAGCGTGAGCACGCCGGGAGAGGCAAACGCGAATGGCCAGGGCAAGAAGGGGAAACGGGCGAAGAAATTGACGCTTCATTTGAGCGGCTCGGCTCTGCGCGGAGCCGGCTGAGCCAGCGATATCGGGCACTGTAGACGCATCTCATTCACTCAAACCTTGTCGCTTGTACCACATCACACTGCAAAAAGAGGGAGAGCACACTGCCCCGTGCCTCTTGATTTACTGTCCTTTCACGCGCTTGTCCTGGTTGGCAATCTTGCCGTCGACTGGTATCGGCTTCTCGCGAGCACGTTCGGCCTGCCGAGCGCCCGCCTTCGAAGTCGGCACGAAGCTGCGCGGGTGCCATCGATGGTTTAGTTCCCGGAACTTGCTGAAATGGGCGCGGAGGAAACCAGCTCACCGTTTCTTCAGCGCCAGCAACATCAAACGGAACCAGTACTGCAGACGTGCACGCTCGTTGTGAGCTCCGACATAGAAGCCGTGCTTCAGAAGGGATCTGCTCACAAAGTTGAGAGAGTTCGCGGCCAAGTTCAGGATCAAATAGAGCCACCGGATACGGCCGGCGTCGCGGACGCGCAGGGCGAGGAAGCTGGTGTCGCTCGCGACTGGCACCAAGAGCTTCCACAAGCGAATCGAGTTGTACGTCCCCATGATGAGCCGGACGACAACATAGCTCGCGCTAACAAGGAGACATTGTCAGCAACAGCTCGACTAGCCTCGGAAGCAAGACGCACACGAGGAAGAGTCCGTTGACCATTTGAGCGACGGCTCCAGTCATGTGCAGCTTGTCGAGTAGCCAGTGTGCGTTGAGGAACTGCATAGGGGGTATCGGTCAGGAGAGGGTCTTCCATGCGGGAATCGTGTGCGATTTACGATTGTCGAGGTTTCCCACTGCCCGAACGGTCCGAGGCTTTGATCAGCATCCATTTTCAATCAAGGCATGAATGACGTCCGACTCACAATGAGGAAGGTGGGACCGCACCACAGGACGAACGGGCGCAGAGTGAAGAGGAAGGCGACGAGGCAGACGGCTCCGTGAAGGAAGAATCCGAAGCCCTGCGTTCCGATGTGCCGTGCGGTAACGAAGGCGTCCTGCATGCGCAGCGAATGTTGAGTTCAGATTTTACAGGATATGCAAGGGCGGAACGGTGCTGACCCAGATGAAGTAGCCGACTGCAATTGCCGACAGCCGCTGCTCGGGAAGGCCTACGCCGTACAAGGGATCGGCGGCCAAGCTTGCCGACGGGTGACGCAACAGGTGTATCGCGACGGGAGTGGCCATGAAAGCATAGAGCCAGCCGACCTGGGGGGAGGCAAAATCCGTGGTGAGTGTGGGAAAAAGGAAGAAGCGTTTCCGCGGAAAAAAGGAGGGCTGACCATGTGCAAGTCCCAGTCATTCTTCTTGACGCGGTTCGTCGGGTAGTACGAGCGGAAGATGACCGGGCTGATGATTGCGCTCAGCTTTTGGGCGGCGAACGAGGCGACGCAGGCAAACACGGTCAAGTGAGCAACTTCGGGCAGCGCTGTGAACCCGAGCCGGTCTCCGAGCGGCCTGGAGAGGGAGACAAAGCCCGGATACGAGTCGAGCGCTCGCGACTCGATCCACGACATTGAGCAGACTTCGGGGCGGTAGGAATGGAAGCCGAAGGGCGGTGTGGCGGGGGAAGGGATGCGGTTCTAGTTGCCGGAAGGCGGTGAATGCCGGGAGCGGTGCAAGGAGTCGGTCGGGTAGAGTCGCCAACTGGTTTCCCTGGCACTCGAGTGCTGCCCAGCGCGCAAGGGTCTATGCAGGTGCTGGAAAATGACGCCGCCGTCTCATCACGCGCCTTTCGCCTTCATCGCCCAACTTTGCCTCGCGCATATATACCCATATCGGCTACGACTGGAGCGATGGCTCCCATCTTGAGCTGCCACCCGGGCTCGCTCAACGCGTTCGCCCTCAAACTGAAACGTGAGTCGGCGCCGGGTCCTTCTCCCGTCCTCCACCTTGGTTGACACAGGTATGTTGCTCTCCTTAGCCAGCGACACGATCGCGACCATCAAAGCCCGCGCCGCTCGCAAGCTGGCCATACCCGACGAAGGCGCCGACATCGTCCTCAAGTACCTCTGGTGCGACGTATTCTACACGTTGGACGATGGTGCGTTCCTATCTCTCTCTCGCGATTCTCGCAGACTGTCAGGCGTGTCTGTGAAGGGGCTGAAAACGACACACGCACGCAGACGACGACTTTGACGTCTTCTTGACGCGGCACCAGAACTCGCCCGAGGTCACTCTGCTCCTCTCGTCCTCCCACATTCCGACTCAGAACCCGTCGATCGCCTCCGTCTCGTCTTTACCGCCCAGTTCAGCCTTCTCGTCGTCGTCGGGTGCTGGAGGACCGCGTGCAGATCCGGACGCGTCCTCCCTCTATTCGTCCCGGTCGTATCTCTACGGCAGAGGAGAGACGCACGACCGTCGCCCGGGGACCAGCCTTCACCTCGTGGTCCCGAGCGGACGGCAGGGTGACGGAGCAGAAAGTGTCCGGTCCGGTCGCAGCGGCCGCAGTGGTCGGAGCGCGCGGAGCGCACACAGCAACGGAGCCGACACGCTCGGGACGAAAAGTCGAAAGGGCGGCAGCAAGTCGTTCGACCCGGCCGTACCAGAGCACAAGATCAAGTTTGAAGAGTTCCACAACCAGGTCAGTCACCCAGTCACTAGTGGGATTTGATGCCGGGACACATCGAGCTGATTTCGATCCCCCTTTGCGGTATTCGCTTGCAGCTTGGTGTGCGGACCTTTATCGGTTCCATCGGACCAGTCCAGAACGTCCGCATGATGGTGCGTCCCAGAGCTTTGCGGGAAGGATGTACGATTCGTCGGCTGGCTGGTTGACTCTCCCTCGCCGCTTCGCGCAGATGAAGTCGGGCCACCGAGCGTGTTACATGTCTCGGGCATTCGCGCAGCAGAACAACTTCATCCCGAAGGATGCCGCGCCCGGGTTCTATGGATTCTCCGGCATCACGAATCTCGGGACTTGGCCCATCACCGTACGCAGAATAACGCTTTTCCGCTCCCCGGGCGGTTTTGGCCTCGATGTCTCACATTTGCTTGCGAAACCTGCTCACAGGTCGGCAGCAAGACAATCGAACAGCAGGTCATGCTTGTCGAGAACTCCTACTTTCCGGTCATTCTCGGGCGGTCAGTCCGGATAGCGTTCCTTTTTCGAGTGAGTCGCGCAGAACGCGGACGACTGACAGGGACTCGCTTGCTACAGGTCTTTCATGGAGAGGCGCGGAGTGCGGACGGATCCGTTGGATCCGACGTCGGTGGTCTTCATGGACACGAACGAGGTAATCCATACGGATCTCGTGATTGTCAAGGACGAGAATGGTGTAGTGATCCCCATCAGCTGAACTATAAACAGACACTTTGCTTTCTTTTTTTCAATTGTTGGCAGCTGTCCTCATCCTTGCCGGTGTTGCTCTGTCCTCCTTACGACCAGGTGACTCGTCTGTTTGTTCTCTTTTGCACAAACGATTTAAGCGGAACATATACATAATTTTGCGCTTCACTGACACTGTGCGCACTGATAGTTTAGTGGCAGAATGCAGCTTTCCCAAGGCTGCGGCTCGGGTTCGATTCCCGGTCAGTGCAGTTCTTTTTACTTTTTTCTGCTGCGACCTTGAGATAGTTCTTCAGTTGCCAGACGCGCTACAACTTTCAGTCTTTCATGGACAGTGGACGCCTTATGAGCATCCCAGAGAAGAAGTGCGGCCATGACAATCTCTCCCTTGTGTGTTACCCCCGTGCACAATGATTGCAGGTGACCAGGGGTAAGGTAGAGAGGGGCAGCAAGCCTGTCTCTCGCAGGGAGCCAGACCGGGCAAAAGGGCCGCGCTGCCAGCCTCAAACCCTCCTGTCAACTTGTTTCTCTTCCAAATTTTTTGCAAGTTGCGTAGCTCTCTTCTTTCATTACCCAAGGCCACTTCCGCCCTTATCTCTGGAATACTACTCCGAGTGCTGTCTTTCATGACCAAGGGGGTGAAAGCTACAAGAGTCTACAATTACATCACCGCAAGTGCTGGGCCTCTATTGCGTCAAGCGACTCGCTCAACGCTTGTCACGACTTCCGATTAAATCCGCCGTCAAGTTGTCTTCTCAAGTTCTCTCTCTTTTCTTTCAAGCGTTGCTGATCCCTCCACTTACAGGTGACATGCTATAGCCACACCAGTCACAAAGTATCAGTTGTACTCAAGATCAGAACTATTGTCTCGAGGGTGTCAGCAGATTTCGGACTCAGTGTTGGATTGCACTTCCGTGACGTTCCGTCGGACTTTAAAATGAGAGGAGTGCAGTGTGCACCCTTGCTGGGTTGGGCCCTGGCTTCCCTTCGTTTGCCGTCTCAGCTTCACTCCCGTTCGACTTCCCATTCTGAGTCTCTCCCCCGCTCTTCTTGTTGAACTTTCACTAACACCACTACTTTGTGCAGATGATAGGCTATACCACACTGGGCTCAAAGTGCTGTTGTTGCCTCGAGACACTGTTGCCCAGATTAGGTGGCTGTTATTGGATCTTCTTGCTGGAACTTGGTCATAGCTTCTTCTCTCTTTAGCGCCACCCTCCACGCTCATATTCTCTTCAAGTCTACACTCAAGTCACTATATATTGGCTCTGGCCTGTCTACAACTGGCTACGCCCGTCTCCAACTAGCTACAACCCAGAACTGAGCAGGACGCCGTCTCTCGCATCGAGCTCGAGTGGGGCGCCCTGCAGCAGCCCTGTAGCGAGTCAACAGGCACATGTCTGACAGAGACGCTGCCTCGAGCTCTCCATTTGCTGTCTTGTCCCTCTCCGGTGGTTCGTCTGACTTCGCCTGACATTTGCAGCATTGTTACATGTTGTTGGCCTTTTGGCTGTGCAGTTGAGGCTCAGGACAGGGGCTAATTCAGAATTGGAAGCATCACAGAATTTGAATTCCGTAGACTTGGACTCCAGCCTCTTGGTGCATGGCACACCAAGTGCAGACAGGCGCAGTGACTTGACTCATGTCCTAAACTCTTATAGACTTATACTTATTACTTATTACTGGGTGCACCTGTCAACAGAAGGGGGACAGGCGCTTGCGAGGACCACACCGCGGTCCTCACCCAATGGACGTTGTGCGGAACAGATGAGATGCGCACACTCGCAAGCTTGCTTGAATTCTCTCTCGCTTGCCACGCGTGCCGACGAGTAGAATCTAGGTGCGCACTCTTTCTGTAGCTCGTGCTCACCACACAAGCTGACGAGTAGACTCCAGTAATACACACTTGGGTCCCACTAGCTCACTCCGCTCGTCAGGAGAGTGTTCGCTTGGTTCATTCGATACCGAGCGCTGCAGCTCTACAGCGGCAAAAAGACAATGATGTCAGTGGGATTCGAACCCACGCCGTTTCCGACTAGCGGATTCTTGCGAACCTGAAGCTAGCGCCTTAGACCACTCGGCCATAACACCTCAGAAGTTTCCGCGTGTCTCGTTGCAAACTGATCCGGTTAAACAGCCCGGCGCGCGGTTTTTTCTCTCCGGCAGCAGTTCAACAGTGAGCAATGGTGTGATGTGGGCAGTCTCAGGGTCCGTCAGCTCATGAAGGTCAGCGGCGCAAGAGCAACAGCAAGCTTGAGAGTGTTTGAAAGTGTCCTGTGATGTCAGCAGTGTGGCAAGATGAAGTGCAGGGAGACAGCGGAGGAGATGGATTCAGAACTTGGAGGTTCAACCAAATATTCATAGATCACACCGAATTGGTACATGCACTGCAGAAAAACTTGTTCAATAGGACAGTGCCAGCATGCACTCATACCAAGACGTAACCTAGCTACCAAGCTTTCCCTCCAGAGATTGGCAAAGCTTCTTGCAGTACCTACCTCTAGAGAACCATTACTTCGTTACAGATTGAATGCAGCAGAGTAAACCTTACATTCGTTGGTTTGTTGCACACCTCCTCATGCTAGAATTTACCTCTCGACACGGACAGAGTCATTATCTGCAGATTCAACTCACTCGCAGTCAAAATTGCTCATCTCACCGATTATCCGCAGATTCAAAATTGCTCATCTCACCCTACATAGCAGACCCAAATAATAGCAATGTTCTGGGTACCTGACAACAGACAAAGTGTTGGAAAATGCCCTGGGCAGCTGTGCTTCAGGCGCACGCCCTCAGACCAATTTGCGCTTAGGACCCAAACTGTGCGGAAGTAATCCTGAGCGCTATCTTGCCAACAGAGACACTTGAAAGGTTCTTACATGGAATGGAGATCATTCTGTAGCATAGTGAGACCTGAGAGGCACAGCTGTAGCCAGCAGAGACAGGGGAAGTGGGGTCTACCATCGGTTAAAATTCTTGCACAAAACTGATAAGAAATCAAAACGAGTTCTGCAAAGTGCTGGACATGGAGACCTCAAGCTGCATAGGACAACTATGGGCTAGTACATAAGGATTCTTGCCAGGGTAGGACTACCCCTATGAGGCAGCCAAAGCATGGAGTGATACTGCTGACATGGCCTGCCTTGTTGTTTGTGTGGAATTGAAATGGCCGCCCCTCCCGGCCCTCCCTACCCCTGATTCCATGCTCAGCTTACTCATTGGCAATCAACTCTGCTTTCTTGACTACACACCGGCATATGCAACCTTGGCGCCTACCACACTAATTTTGACCCAAACCCGGAGAAGAAAATGTGCGAATGCGGCGAAGTTGAGTCCCGCCAACATTTTTTCTTCCTCCTCTGCCGGCTTTACGCCTCCCCTCGCGCGACGCTCTTCTCTGCGCTCTGCAAGTCGACCCTCCATCCCGTCTCCTTAGTACTCGGCAACCCCTCCGCCACCAAGGCCGTCCTCTGATTCCTCGCCTTACGGTCTACATGGGCTCTCTAGCTCGATATGACTTGAAACTTGATTGATCTATCTAACTCGGGCCGCTTCAACTCGCTTTACTCGCCTTCGGCAGACACCCCTGCCTCCCCCTCTTAACCCCTCGCTTGTGACACACACCCTCTACACCCTCAGCCTTTCTTTCTTTGTCTGCTGCAGTCACACACTCACTGCCCCTTCATATCTCGGCCAGCCAAAGCCCAAGTTGCGGGCTGCGAGCGCACAGCCATGGCATACTGGCCCCCCCGGCTGCCACAGCGAAAGCGTTTGAGACGTTCACGAAAGAGCACCAAGCTGCGCTCACCGCCATCAAGGCCGCAAAAATATCAGACACAAGACGGTGTGCTCGTCGCCCCTCCTCAATGCCATTCCGCCTGCTCTCAGTGCCTTCCAGACGAGCCTCGCCATCACCAACTTGTTGGAAATGCCCACTGCCCAGCACAGGTCACATACTCGGCCTTGCACCTTTCCCTTTGGTCGTTGAAGTCGCTTGCCAGGTCGGAACATGTCAAGGATTTGGAAGTAGCTACTCAGGGAAGTGGGGAGCCTCGCCCGTGCAATACGTGTCATCTCTCGCACGCCTCCTGGTTGCCGTTTCCGCGGTCGGATCGTCAGACGACAGAGCTTCTCCAGCTTGTGCACACGCCGGTGCTCTCCATCAACATACCGTCGTACGGAGGTCGCCGCTACGTCGTCACGTTCGTCGACGACCACTCTTGCATGCTCTGGGTCGAGGCTCTCGCCCGCAAGAGCGACGTCTTCGGAGCCTTCCAGCGCTTCAAGGCGGCTGCCGAG